>VZRR01007730.1:1923-71512 GCA_013398015.1 Oreocharis arfaki | reverse complement strand
ATAAACTCTGTATTATCTCTTATTTTCTCCATTATCTTACTTATGCACAAAAGAAAAGTAAATAAGCCAATTAAAAAAAAAAAAACACAAAATGTAAACCATCTAATGCTGACATTTGGTAATGACATCAGTCACTGAACTAAGCTCAGCACAACAGGAAACTTGCCTTTAATACTGTGTATGCACATTTCTTTATTTTTCTAACACTCTTTGCTACCAGCCTCTGCTAGGGTCTTTTCCATACCAGATGTGTTTTCTACTCAGAATCAGAGGCTTTCAATTTTTACATAGCTATATATAAACATTAAGAACAAAAATCCTATAAACTTGCAAGGAACACTGACTACCCTAGAATGTATGGAGCTGCATTAGAGCATAAAATATTTCTCTGACTGTACCAGTCTGTCAAAACAAGCTGACAACGACAACCTGAAGACTGCATTCTTTCCATTTAAAATCTGAAGTAAGAGAGTATGGCAACCTTAAGACTGATTTACATTACTTCCCCCTTACGTAAGTTAACCTACCGATTCATCCATGATGGAAGCGGGGTCAAAGAAATCTGGTTTTAGTTCCGTTCTTTCTCTCCTGTTCTTTGATGGTGGCTTTAGAAAGCAAACAAACAAACAAACAAGTTAAGTGTCATTTCACCAGAAAAGCAGAGGCTTTACACTGTAGTCAGTGAAGGTGAACTCTTAAGGGCGAGAATTCACAAGAGATAAACATTATTATTAGTTATTACAGGAAGTGTTCTTGCTTTTTATATGGCAGTTGGAGCAGATGGCTCTTGTATGTAGACAACAGCACAGCTCCTTAACAATGCAGAAAGCAACCAGAATGATTTTTGTTTTATCTGAAGGAAAATTTCAAATACTTGACTTGAAAAGCAGAAAGACAAACCCTAAGACCAGTAAAAGAGAAGTAAATTTCTTACTAGGTCTATGTCCATGGTGTCAAAATCCATGCCTTCATTAAGATCTTCAATCCGCCCTTCTGATGACATCATGACATCTTCAACAATTGGCTCTTCATCATCTTCCATTAGACTTGTGCCACGTCGACTGAAACGAAAAGCAATGCTGTTCAGCACTAAATCAAGTTAACTTTTACCTATTTAAAAAGCTAATGCTCAATAAGGGACTCCCAACAAATGATAATTCCATTAGATAAAACAGAAATGAAGTAATTAAATAAAAGCACAACTACTACTAAAAAATGCTGGTATTTAACCAGAAGATACTGAGAGAGTGTGGGAGAATGCCCAACAAAGGTCAATTTAGATAACTGTGGTACAGTGCTAAATGGTTATTCTGAGAGGGTGAGAGAACTGATAAGCAGATCTGCTCTATACCTAATTTATGCTCAAGTGAAAAAGAACTTAAGTTTTGCCACCTAAAGAAAAATTGTTTCTGCCTTATGATAAGGCAATGAAGAATGTCTTTGCAATAAAGTAGATGTGTAAAACCACTACAAATATTCCCACACAGTCTTTCATCCTCTTTCCTCATAACTTCTACATGAAACATTAGATCTCATGAGAAAACTAAGGAGTCATTCTAATTATACTAATTGGTGTCACTGTATTAAAAAAAAAGCCACCAATGAAACAATGTTACATGAAGTACTGGTAATAAAATAATCAAAAGTAATCAGGGGAAAGATGTAAAGCTCCTCAATACATATGCCCATGGTTTTTGTTTGCAACCCATACTTTTTTTCTGTAGAACCACACAGTCCTTAAGAATACAGAGAACTTTTAAACTCAGAATATGTATCCCTCTTAAAAGATACAGGTGTTAACACTGCGTTCAGAAACCCTCCCCTCCCCAGCCCAACGAAGGAACATTTCACTCCACTCACATGGCATGCTGCAAGTTGCTTCTCAGCTTGACGTAGTTCATCGCTGCCCTCTCCTGTTGTTGCCGCGCGGCTTCTTCCTGTTGCCTTTGAGCCAACATCCACGTTACTTGCGTGCTTAAAGAGACCATTATTCTATTTTAAACATGTACTGGTTTTGTGTATGAACACTAACACAAAGCAGACCTACTCATGTACGTACTTGTAGTCGAGTGGTGGTTGGTGGTGCTCGGGCTGCATAGGATAGACACCCATGTAATTCTCGTCAGGTCGCAACCTCTTGGGCTCCCTCATTATCGTGGAAGTGAGCTGAGGTGTCTGCATCATGACTGGTGTGTGCATTGACTGCTCCCTGTTCAGCCACATACTGTCACTACTGCTGCTTTCTTCAGCTGGAAGCAAACACAGGAAGAACATCCGTGAAGTTTTTTTCAAACTAGTCTAAAACTGAATGTTGAAAGACGAATTAAATGTGTGTACTTTCTGCTTACAGAGAGTCAATGGCTTTAATTTTGCCACAAAGTCTTACATGTGCCTCAAAAGGCCTAGATTTATAGTCACTGCCTGGAGCATTTCTGTACTTTTCTACTGTATGACTTAGCACAGTGTAGTGCCCTTACTTCCTTTTGTGAATCAAACAAATACCTTTCCCACTAAGACACATACATGGTCAGAAGTTGCCTGTTCTGAAAAAATACATTAAGGCATACCAATATACTCACACTAACAAACATGGAACGCAGTTTATATGAGTATCTACTCTAGTAAATTTTAAGATGAGAGAAATTCTACCTTCAGGTACTTTCCGCTTGCCTGTTGCTGGCTTTGTCTTCTTATTTCTTACTGTAGATCCTCGACTACTGATTCCACTAATCACTGACATGGTATCATCATCCCCACCAGCTAATAAAGAGTTTCGGTAGGACATGAGAGGAAGCCACACATCTTCTCTTCGTAGAGACATCTGAAAGGTCATGAACTTCTCCAAGTAAACATACCTTTAAATGAAAACAGAAATACAGAGATGCAAAAAATCTGTAACAAAATATTAACACAAGATAAGTAACTACTGAAATTATCACCCAGTGTTTCTCATCTAGTTAACAGAAAGGCCTGACAACAGCAAATCCAGAATACGATTTCTGTTCATCCACCATAAAATGAAAAATAACAACAATAAATACAATTTACCCTCTGTGAGTATATTTGACTACATTAGTGTAAACTTACCTTGATGTGTCGAAGATTCCACTTTAGATGAATACAATACACAAATATTTATTCTGATGCATGTCTTTTGTTGTTATCATTACAAATATTAAGACTATTAAGAAAATACTTACACTGTTCTTTTGTCTTGTCTGAGAAGTTTCGAGGAGAACTCACTGAGAATATCAAGAAATGCCAAATTTAACGGTGGGTGGCTCTCACCTTGTGGATTAGGCTCCTTAAAAGCAAATTCTATGCCATCCCTAAGAAGAAATTAAAAATTGCATCAGAACAAGAACAAAAGTTCAAAGCACTGTGAGCTACTAAAACCAAACCCCTTTCCTTTATGTCAAGAAAGCAATGATTTGACATTTCCATATTCCAGCAAAAAAGTGAACACCAGTCATTATTTGAACCTGGACACACTCTTTCCATCATGTAATTTCTACCTTGCATTGCAAGTTTTCTGCATGAGGCCAACATGACCACCACTGGCAATGAAGTGGATCTGTTCATACTGTTATGGACCAGACATTAAAAAGGCTTTTTCATTATAGCATCGACACTGGTACCATTTACATGCTTATACAATGAGGCTGGACAACACCAACAATATTAAACATGTGGCTTTTACTCAGAGACAAAACTGCAGTCATCTCCTAATTAACATATGGGCTATATCACCTCTAGGGCTGATGCACTTAGTATTAACAAACTGATTTTCAAAGAGGAAAAAGATTATCTTATGTTAGTCAAGAAGTGTTTACAAAAATGGAAGTAATACAAAGCACACAATTACTTGTGTAGCATAGCAATAGCTTCTCTTGTTTTCAACTGATCCAATCCAAATGTTAAAGCAAAACGTCGAGCAAGTTCCTTTATGCCACTGAAAGTCGGTGATGATCTGTCAAAATTATAACCATTTTCTTGAATCATTTCATTGAAGAGCTGTATGGAATGAAAAGGGAAATTTTCATGTATTAAAAGATTATGCCAAACTTTGGACCAAAACACACAGAGCTAAGTTTCTGTTATAAAGTATGTTTTACAGCTTCCCCCCACTCCTTCCTTAATCTGACAACACCGAGAGACAAATATGGATGTTTTGGACAGTGAAGTCAAAGCTATTCTGGAAGAGTCTGCACCCCAGAGATAAATTTTGAAATGCAATGTCCAAGCACTCATCAAACTGCAGATACACTGGATGACAGATTTCAGTGCTTCACTAAATCAGGTGTTCTAAAGTTGAGAACACAAAAAATTAGTAGGATTCCCCAATTACATACACTAACAGAGAAGAAATAAATGGGGTAATTCTCACCTGATCTTTACTATAATATATTGTCAAATTACTAATTCCCAATTCTTTTTTTCTTCTCAAAATACAAGTATAAAGAGAAAATTCTAAAATGGAAACATGTCTTCAGGGAAATTGCCAAAGACACCAGAAATTCTGTCACCAATTATGAGATTTTTAAGTATTCATCAATAGTTGTCAAAGCTGAATACTCTGAACTTCACAGTCTTTTCTTTTGTTTGATCAATCCTTTTCTCATCCTACCAAATTTGACTGTAATTCACTTCAAGAATTGATTTTTCTACCTAATTTTGTCTAACACATCCTTCACTCTTCTGGATCACAAAGGATAAACCAAAGAGTGTTTAGTTACATATTTTACACTGCAGTGCCACTACCTACTTAAGAGTCATGCTGCTATCAAAAGGAAAGGCCTCATCCTCCCTTGTATTGGCAATATCCATACTGATAAACCAGTCCTTACTTTAATAAGGACTTTTTCTGTTTGGTCTCCACCAAGATCAATATAGAGATCCATATTCACTAGGTAGCTTTATAACCTTTAGTCAAAAAAACAGGGAGAGAAGACAAATTTGGATAGATTTTCCTTTCACAGATAGCAGTGATCTATGCTGGATTACAGTGGTTTTGCAGATATATGGCTCTACTGTTCTGAGCCTGTGAATAAAATCTCTGCAGATGGTTTATGTGAGCAGATGAAGCAAATGCTAACCTTAATTGAATTCATCAGGTTTCCACACAAACAAACTTTACTGAAGAGAGCATTAAACTCTGTTTTAATATCAAATACGTGTGAAGTCCCAACAACATTAAGAAATTACTAAAACTACAAATTAATTCTCAGAATCATTAAAAAACAAACAAACAAACAACCAAAAAACATACCAAAGCAAAACAAAACCCCCACAAAAACCCCAAACCACAACCCCCCACCACACAGGCAGGAAGTATTTATCTGTTCATAAACAAGTAAACTGGCGATTTCACAACATATTTCTGAATACATGACTTAAATTATTGGTTTAGAGTTATGAAGGTTTCATACAGTCACATTCATTTTGTATTTACTGGCCTCTCCTACATTTTTTGTGGTACAATATTTGGTAAGTATAGGAAGACTTGTGGCAGTTTTCCACATAGTTGCAGAAAATGTGTTTCAGTTTAGACCTATTTATCCCTACCATCCATGAAAATTTCTTCATCAATACCTCAAACTAATTACTAAACAACAGGACATCATCTACAATATGGAATTTCATGCATAAAAATACTGTAAATTCTTACCTGCTGCAAACTAAGAATAAGTGTTTTAGCACACTGGATTTTGTCTATCTGTCTTGTTTTACTCATCGTTTCTTTAATAATATCACCATAGTCATTGTAATACTAGGTAAAAACAAAAAAAAAAAGGTTAGGTGTCAATATTAGTTGAAAACACTCCAACTACTGAATTCTTCTGAAAACAAAATCTAGGATATGAGCTTTTAAAAGAAAAATTAAACACTATCTAAAGGAAAAAAACCCAACATGTTCATGATTACACCAAAATTATACCCTAAACCTCCAAAATAATAATTTTTTAAAAATTAAATGTGAAAAGAATAAACCCACTTTTTGTTCTTGCAGTGATTATTACTTCAGAGGCAGAATGACCTATTTATCTTCAAGGCCATGACATATTTGTTAATGACACATGTTCACATCTAATCTTTTTTAGTAACTCCTGTAACTCTGCTGGGGAGTTTTCTATATTCTTTGCTGAAAGGAGGCACTTACAGACAGCATCATAGCCATAATTTGTCCAACAAAGACAGCTGCCTGTTCAGTTTTTTAAGTATTTCAGGTTTAAGAAAGACCTAATTAGTTATCTGGAGAATCAAAATATATGTAGGGCACTCAGAGAGATAAAAGCAGGCTGCCCAAATTTTAAGTTTTTAAGGTAATCACCAAGGAGCAAAGCTTTATCATGTTCACAAAATGAGAACTCATATTAATGTGCAGCTGTGAGTCCCATGAGCCAGGAGAGGTTTTTATATTTAAGTAAGATTGAAACAGATATAAAGATAATGGGGGGGAGGAGTAGAGGGGACTCAAACCTTATTTCTCTTCTACAAAGTTTAAACTTAAATTATTTGATGAGGCTAGACATCATGGAGTTGATCTTTGGAAGAACATTCTCAAAAGGTCTAGTAAACTAGTAAGTGAATTAAAAATACACCATCAATCAGAATAAGAAAAACAAAACTAGTAAAAACAACATTAAAATAATTAGTCAGTTTCCCTCCTCGCTCCCCTACCACCCACACACTGGAACTGTGAAACTCATCTCAGTAATTTTTCTCCCCACATACAGAAAAGGGCCTACAACTCTGAGTTCTGAATTAATCACATTTTGAACCCGTTATCTTGTAAGGTAAAAAAACAAGTAATAGTTAAAAACTCCACAACTACTGTATTCGAGTACTTTTATGAAGTACCACTACTAAGCTTCAAATTTACCTTCATATATTGCTTGAAAATGTCCGCAGCTGTGTTCATTTCCACCACGGTATATACAATGAGCTTACAGAAAGCTGCAAGTAGGTTTCTTCTTTTGTGCAACGCTTCAATTTTGCTGGCTTCATCATCCTGCTGTCCATCTAGAAAGAGTTCAGAACAGGAAAAGTGTCAGGTTTTAAGACTCCATGTTTAAACATTTATATATGAAACTGATACGGGCTAGTGGTCAGGATTCAGAAAACCAAATCTCAATTCTGATGGCAACGCACTAAATTATCAACTGACAAGTCTCTCACCCTGATACAGAGTCTAATATTTGAGCCCATTAAACCAAACCCTTACTGAAATTATCCTACATGTTCCCAATACAGAAAATCCGTCAACCAGCTTCTAACATTTAAAAGACAAATCTACCGATGTGCACATGCACACCTCTCAATGACAAAACAAAACTGAAACAAAAAAACAACCAGGCAAACAAGAAAAAACCCAAACAAAAATACCACCACCACAAAAACCCAGAAATGCACAAGGAAACAAAGATATTAGTTAGAAAATAATTAATATAAAGGAAACTTAAGTTTTGTACAAACCTGCACTATTATTATCATCATCCTGATCAATGAAGACATGATCTAAAATAAAACTGAGTAGTTCAGACTGCAAGGAAGAATCAGGAGTGTAAACAAGTGGCTCCAACATGTCACGTCCTCCTGTCATAATCTGATGGCTGAAGATCATCAACACATCACACAGAATTGTGAAAGCCTGTTAAAAAGAAACCCTAGTAAATACTTGCTTGGAAAGGAGTTTTTGTTTAGAATAATGTATTTGCACTTGACAAATTACTTAAGATCTCAACAGCGTACACAGGTCACTGAAGTCCTACACAACTACAAAGGCCATCAGAAGTCAAAATATGCACAGCTTCTCTCAGCAGGTTCCTGTATTAAGACTGAGTCTCCACACAAAAATACTGCACAGATGATGCCAACTAAATACAAAAACATTGCAACATTAAAACATAAGGAACGTGAAACTCCCAAATTCTGCCTGACAAATCTACATTAGGTCACTAGAGAACTTTGTGGACTCCAACAATAGTACAATCTCCTTTTTGCTGTCTTTTTAAAAAATTGTTTCCATCACATTTGTTTAACATATAACAGCTGAGATTATTCAATCCCTTTAAATCCTAATGTCCAAAAACCCAAAAGTACAACCAACTTTTTGTTTTGCTGGCTAACTTGTGCATCTGACATCAGATTTAAATATCTGTACTCCACTGCCTCAGAAAGTTCACATGTCCTAGTACCTGACACAGAGACTGACACTCTTCAGACTAACAGACCAAGGCAACAAGCTGCTTAGTGCTGCACCTTCTCTTTGGCTCTAGTCTCCCAAGTACTTCCATGAACAGGTGTGTCCTCTAACTCTTCAAAGCAAATATTACTAATCCCTGGTCAAAAAAAAATACTCCAAAGTACTGGAGCACTACAAAAAGTGCTCCTCTGAAGTCCCTTGTGTCCTTTCATGAGATTAAAGAAGAGAAGTGGAACCAAGGCTACTGTACCCTATGTGACAGGTACCCCGTGTAACAAGGCAGTTCTAGTTTCTAGAGCATTCACCAGAGTCATACAGCCTCTTAGAGAGACCTACTCAGAGCTTCAGTAATTTTTCTTACTTGCACTTTCACACACAACACCTTGTGACTATTACACTACGCAGCTCTTTGACACAGAACACTCCTATTAAGCTTCAGGAATATTCTTGTTCTAGCAAGAGTTTCAAAAGCTGCAATTGTGCGACTCAGTGGACCAGATTTTCCACTTTAACCAGTTTATTATTATCTTAATCAGCAAAAAGGCTCCTGGCTTTCTATTTCTTTAATTAAACTGTCTAGCTAGAAGATAATCTGGTCCTTCCCCTATAAAGGCCTACTTCATTTTCCTTCATATTAGCATTTTAAAGATTGTTAAAGGCATTTACTTAGAACTAATCCTGCTATCAGTAACCTGTGCTCTTCACTGGAACATCAAAATCCTGTGAGTGTCCTGGCCAAAGAACTATTTGCTCACAGACTGGAAGAGACTCAGTCCCTACAGTTTAATTATTTCCTTTGAGTCTGTTATCCTCAGAACAAGTGTTTCCCAATATGATGTCTCAATTCTTTCTGAAACAGAAGCAAAAATTAAAGACAAGCCCCAAAACCTTCAGGCCAGCATTTCAAAAAAGCCAGGACTTCTGCCTCCTGCCTGAACTGTCACACATTACTTACTCAAGCTTCATATCTACATTTTTTATGTCTGAAATATTTAAGAACTTAGTTCCAGCTAAAACTCTCCCTGCAAAGGACAACTGTATGAGGGACAGACTATAAGACTGCTCACATCTTTTCCAAGCAGTGTATCATTGTTGAAGCTTCCAATCATTTGCTACAGCATCTCTAAACAACACTCTTGCCAACAGATCAGTGTGTGAGTGTTCCTAAAGGTGACGACAAAAAACTCCTATTTCCCATCAATAAGGGGAATTCTCCTAGGTTACAGTGCATACTAGTGCATGTATAAACATATACAAAGTCATCTGAAGTACTCTTTTTTTTTTCTCCTGATTTTGAGATCTCCAAATTCTTGGGACTCTGAAAAACTGAGGAATATACTGCGTTATGGAGCAACACAGAGAAGAAAGAGAAGGGAAGCTGCACCTGCATGCATTCAAAGACAGAACCAATAAAATAACCTCTCTTTTAAACTGTTGTCCTCAGCTCTTCCAGTTTTGAGCCTATGAATCCACAGCTCCACAGAAGATGTAGGTCATTAGCACATGGTAAGCAAGAGGTTTGAAATGAAACTCTCTCACCTAATTTATACCACAAAGACTTCTACAGTGCACCTGCAGAGTCATTATTTAAAGAAACAAAAAGCTCCTTCGCATAAAACATTATGCTACCTAAAATTACTCAAAATAATCAAATTTAAATTGATTCTGAAATCCTATGCACATAAGGAGGGCAAGCATACAAGTACAGTATGTATCCACACTCAAAGGGCACTCAGCCTGACCATCCAGGACATCACATTCCCACATTAAGTGACAAAAATACTAGCAAGAAGAACTTTTCAGCTGCTTTAAAAGTACAGTATTAGAAGACTACAAGTAACAACAGCCACTAACCTGTTCCTTAACAGCAGTGTTTACATTGGTCAGGTAGTGTTGACAGATTTGACAGAACACTCTCATCTGCTTCTTTAGACGTAGAAGATCCTCCTTTAAAGAGAATGATTTCATATAATAGTTTTGCTTTTTCAATTTTACAGTCCCATTCAGTGCATGCACTTTCACAGAGAATTCCACCATAGACCTTAGTGGTAACATTCAAGTCCATTGCAGTATTTTAAAAATCACTATTACAAATAAAATCAGCAAGTAGCAATTTCCTTAATTCTGTCATTCTGTGTAGCACAGAAGAGATGGCAGTTGGGATGAAAATCGTGTTATTTTGTAAAAAAAAGTAGTAACTAAAAAACCTCAGAAACAAACCTAAAAAAACCTAACACCTCCCCTCATCCCCAAAAAATTCCAGGGCATAAAGCATTTTCTCTTTAAAATATCTGTATTTTCAGCCTAAAGGATAAATTTTAGACAACTGTTCATAACTAAAAAAGACAATACCACGTAGGCTTATTTTATTTTTTAAATTAACTGATTTGGGATAACGTGGAATATCAGATGAAAGTTGGTTTTCTTTCCCCCATTCATTGAAAAAAAAGGTAGGTTTATGCCTTGCAGTAACTTCCCAAAGAGTAGATTACTGAGCAAACAAAGTATCACACTGGTCTAAGTACCACCCACATGTGTAACACTGTTGGTGTTACTCTATCATGTGAAGATGGAGCTGTGTAGAACTGGGGAAGGTGTAATACAGGACCAACTGTGTAACCAGCATCAGTCCAGACAAGGATGAAACACACCTGAGGAAAGTTTAAAAACTAGGCCTGCAATCTAAACTGAAACAAGTCTCTCCCTTCAAGAAAGTGGGTAACACACTGGGTACAGCACATCGTTTAATCCCAACAGGACTGACAAAAGCAACAGCTGCTTCTTGACGGGAGTTTAAGTATAACATGATGTTGCAAGCCCTTTTCTACACAAAACCTGTTCTCTCAACATTCACCATTCAGACTACTACACTGATGCTAAGACATTTATACATGGAAATACTTTCTTTCCTTTACACAGAATTTTTTGTTTACATTTTTATTAAAATTGAACCATTTATATAGTCTTTAATTTAGCGCAAGTATTATGAAGCTAATTCCCATACTTAGTTCACAAACCTGTTCACAAAGAGCAAAGTTAGCAGATACTGACAATGTTGTCAGATGCCAAAAAAAGCCCAAACCAACCAATTAAAAAAACCAGCCAACCAACCAAATAAATCTTTAGGCACAGTATGTTTCTGCCACTTCTGTTTCTGTGCTCATTTTTTGCTGTTGTACATTATTGTTCATTGAACAGAAGTCAACAGAACTTCTGTAGGTACTTAGTAAATTTGGCAGCAGTCAAACAGTTAAATACGATAAAATAGTTGTAATTCAGTAGTTAAACCAATAAAAGCTTGAATTTACCAAATTTGATCATGCAGGAGCAGAAAATAGTCTCAATAACGGACCACTTTTCAATTAGGTTCTTTTCATTCCTGCTGAAAGTATTAAAAGCTACATTTTGCTGCAAAACAGCTAGGTTAATCTTCATTTCTAAACTAACCTGTCAGTATTTACCTCATCTTCTGCCATGAGGCTTGTGATAAAGCTTTGATCACTGTTACAAAAACCTCAAGACTGCTGTTTATCCTTCAAGGTAACAAAGCCTCCAAATCCTTCACACACCTATGTGCCTCTCAACAATCTGTGTAGCCACTTCATATCAGGTATTTAGGGTTGGAAATGCTAAAAGCCATTAAAACATAGATGGATAAAGTAGCCAGCCAGTGGTCAAGTTCATATTTATCTCTACCACCTTCAGACTATAATTACTCACTGGACTAAAGAAGTCTACAGATAGGGGAAAATCACCATAATCTGACACACATGTTCTCTGTTACAGGATCTAAATTAGTACAAGTTACATAGCATGATTTTCCACTCCTGCATGTACCAGAAGATCAAACTACCACATGATAAAAAAAAAAAAATTAAAGGAAAAAGGTATGTATCCTCACACTAAAATGAGAGTATTGTAATAATGGATTATTAATTACTCATACATTATTAATGCCATGAGTTCCCTTTGTTTCCTCCCTAGTAAATTGTGACAGTCATATACAACTTCTTTTTCTTACATTAATTACAAGCATGATAATCAAAGCATTACTTGTCTCCTCTCTGGCACAAAGGAAGGTGTGTTAACAGTAACTCAAATAATGAAGTGCAACTCCAGCATAGATCTCCAGTTAAAAAGCACTCTTCTTACAGGACTTCAGAAAAAGTATGTTTGATTATAGGGATTACATTTTTTAACTTTAGTTAGAGAAATCATTAAAATGTTTCAGCACTTACAAATGCCATTCTAAACTACCTGGGCCTTTCAAAAAAAGCCTTTTTTCACTAGGCAGTTCATACAGTGAACCACTTAATCAACCTCTTGAAGCAATGCTGGATACAGGAAACCTTAGTCCTTCCTCTAAGATTTTTTAAGAAGTGAAATTAGAAAGATGACATTTGCCAGAGCTTTGCCCATCAAGATTACTATATATAGAACCAGAAAAGGGCCTCTCATCATTCCCTGAAAAAATCTGAAATTTAACTTAATCTTTTCATGTATTTATTTAACAGCAGATTTAAAAGACTGATGGAGAGTAAAGTAAGACAGCAACATATTAAGCAATAAGAATACTACAATAGTATACAAATTCTTAGATCCCACTGACTCATCACTGGTACTTCAAGGTTTCCAAACAAATTCAAACCCACTGCTTGAGAGTACTAAGACTGACTATACTGTGGTAACTCCCATTCTACCCCCTCTTAGCATTGTTACTGTGCCTGATAGGTATTACGTTTATTTACTATTACTTTAAAATTCCATCAAATTAAACATAATATTGACATTTAAATAATAAAAACAATTAAAGGAAGTACTAAGTTTGTAAGTCAAGAATGCGACTACTAAAACTATGAATTCAGAAGAACTTATTAGGTTTACGTTTCTTTTCAATATAAAGAAAATTCCTAGTCCTAATTAATTCTATCACAGTTCCCATTGATGACACTGCAGCTATGTACAAATGTTTATTTACTAACACAACTAGAACAAGGCATACCTTTGTGGAACTGCTTTCAGTAACTTTTGCTAGCTGCCAAAGGATTACATAATGAGTACACTGCAGTGCATGAATAACAATCTGAAATGAAAACAAAAAAAACGTTAGATGACAAAGGCCAATGAAAGAGAGCAACAAAAGCTATTTGTTGTTGTGCCTAAAGAACACATTTTAACTACAGACCTGTTCTGGCATGTCTCCATTTTCAATGCCAGTTTTCAATAGCTTGTAGTTGCAGCCAAACAAGTCCCATCTTGATAGGTCATGAGCACTGGAAGCATTAGAAATGAAGCAAAAAATATTATTTAACTAATACTTTAAAAAAAAAAAAATTAGTGTTGAAAAAACCCAGCCATTGAATACCTCCCCACGCCAACCAACACACACACACAATAAAAAAAGCAAAGCAAAAAAATCCCATGAAGTTGCATTAAATTGTAAGATATATCATATTAAAAACAAGCAACCCCCTCACCACAAACCCTGATACTGAGTTAAAAACAAACAATCCCCCACACCACAAACCCTGACAGACATGTGCTGTGACAACTTACTTGTGAAAAGCAGTGATTCGCTTCAGTGTTGACAAGACTTGATATGCATCATCTTCATCAGGTTCCTCCCCCTATTTAATAATCACACAGGGAGGTATCTCAAGCAGTGTAGTCTAAGTGAACTGAGGAACTTACTAAAACCAAACACACACACACCCCCAAACCAGGGCATAGGAGAGGGTGGGGACCTGATTCTAAATTATTTATCATGTCACATATGCTTTTAGAAGAGTTAGAGAGATAAGGCAGCAAGCAGTTCATATCTAGAGATGGCATCAATGATATTAAATGGCTTTTCCAACCTAGACAATTCTATGATTCTATAAAATAGTGGCAGAAGGAGAGAGAAGGGAGGAAGGCAGGGAGGAAGGAGAAGGGAGGAAAAAAATGGAAAAAGCCCAGGGTAGCAGAATACAATGTATAATATAGGTGCTTCTACTTTCTCTGAAGAATCCAGCAGAGGCCACTGTCAGACAAAAGACACTGGACTAGACGGGCCACAGGTCAGTACTTCAATCTTACTTTAATCACAGAAAAAAAAGGCTTTGAGAAATGTGGAGATTAACAGCAGGTCAGCAAACCTGTCTGAGTCTGATTCTGACATTGATCTCAGCACAATCCGTGTCTACCCCTGAGAAACTTAATCAAGAGAAGCAAGAAATTCAAAACAATTAAGGGAAAATGGCAAACACAGCCGCAGCTGGCTTTTGTTTAGATTCTTGAGATGTCTATGCTGTAAATAACTAATAATAGTACGGTGTAGTTAAAATAGTCAATGAATCTATTCTAGTAGTTAAGCAACCAACAGACAATTAACACAAATGATAAACATACAAAGGTGTATATATATGACACTGGCTTTTAAAATAAATGCTTTCTGCCTGCACTGTATGTTAGAATCAGTGTGTGTTGTGTCCGCCTCAACTGCGACAGAGAAAGGTAAGGGAACTGGTTTGTTCTAATCTTCCCGTAAGTTCTGACAAATTTGCATTAAGTGAATAAAGAGGAGTAAAAATGAAAGGGTCAAAAAAGTATCTATTTGTATATAAGATAAACTATCTGAAGTCAAGAAACTCCTCCTTAGTCTAGCAGAGATAATGCAAGTTTTACTATTCTGTAGCTGCACAGCCTATCAAAGGACTAAGTGTGTTGTCACTTCCACCAGAGTATTTGCCATTTTCCTTCAAGCCAACTTCTGACATCTCACATCCTTGCTTGACCTCTCATTCTTTTTTTCATCACAAGGGGAAACAAATGTGCACATTTCTTGTTTAGGATTTCTAGAATGGAGTTCTAGTTCAGAACAAAAAGCAAGAGAA
Organism: Oreocharis arfaki; assembly: GCA_013398015.1. Lineage (NCBI taxonomy): Eukaryota > Metazoa > Chordata > Aves > Passeriformes > Paramythiidae > Oreocharis > Oreocharis arfaki. The sequence goes on along the minus strand of VZRR01007730.1, from coordinate 56,431 downwards.
AAAATGAGATCTTGATAAACTCCATCCATCAAAGAAATGTTAAGAATGAAGCTGTCAAGAAAGACACTTCCTATGCTCCTTACCACAGATGAAGAGGAGAAACAAGTTTTGTCTGAATGTCAGAGACCCCACATAGTAAAGTTAAATACTCTATCAGAAGATTTTCACTTTTCAGATCAACATAGTGTGGGAACAAAGTTATTTTTGATCTACTAACTGCATCTGCTTGCATTCAGGAAGGGAGAGGGAGTGTTTTCTAGAGATTTTGATATTTAACAACAGTAACATGCAACCATAGGCAAGACTAGCTACAGTAGTACATCTGAGGAGAATCCATGGGGAATTACAATACTACAACTTTCAAAAATATAAGCCTCAAAAGCTAAGAGTAAAAAGTTCATGTATTTAATTGTCTATCTGAAACTTATCTCAAATTCCCAAAGGACTCCTGTCAAAAGGAGATCAAAATTAAAGACTCACTGTCTTAATCTAGAAGAACAGTCTGTGTTCACACAATCACAGCAACAACACTGTTGTATTACTGCACTTGACTTAGTTCTGAAACTCAGAGGGAAGATCCCATCCCTAGCTCTGGCTTGCAGAGAAAGACAGAAAAACATACTGAAAATATTTACAAGGGCAGGAAAAGGTGATCTTGCACGTTAAAATACCTCTTGCAGGAAGTCCTCAAGAAGTCGATTGAACTTGTCTGCCAATTCATCTATTAACTGACTTCTTGCAATGTCAACCCTGTTAAAGATTGTGAATTCCTCATTACAGAGAGCATGGTACGTTTTTGAACAGGCTTCCAAAACATCTATATCTGTGTGCTTCTCCACAATATCCCGGATTTGTCGCAGTAAGGCATCCAAATGCTACAAGGAAGACAAGCCAAAGAAGTTAAAATACTTATTTTTATTTACATATATATATATTTATATGCACACACAAACACACACACACATTTTTAATAAAACTTAAGGAATTTTAAAAGGTAAATTCTGTTTATTACTTTTGTAACAATGATATAGAGCACAAACACCTAAAAACCAGTGAAGCTTCTGAGAAATTAAAAGTCTATTTACTTTTAAAATCAAGTTGGAGCTTGTCAAAGACCAAATCACCAAAGTGATTAAAAATTTTCTTATCTAACATTTGAAATTGCAATGACAACTGAACAACACAGAAGTATACAACTCCCACTCACACAAACATTTATGCATGTTTGTGTGTGTCTTAAAAGCTGTGTAATTGAAGATTTAGTTTCATAACACTCTACTGTCCACCAACTAAAGCCAGCTTCAGCTGTTCATATATTCCTCCCCTCAACCTGAGTTGCTCACTGCTGCTCTATCACTGCTGGCTATGCTGTCAACTACACATTTTATCACTTTTTGACTCTAATCATTTCCAGCTACTTCCTTCAAAATGCAATAGCACATCTGAGAAGGAGACAACAGAGATGAGAACAGCTTCACCAACTTCATCAGCATAGGAGATAAAATAAGAGCAGTAAACTACATCCTTTGTGATCTGGTATTCTTCCTCTTTTTCATGCAATGATGATGGTGGCTTTCTAGTTCCAATGATAGAAAAAACTTACTGAGCTGTTTCTACAAGCTTTATCTGTCAGACAGCTATCTCAAATATGACCATAACCCAGCAATAAATGTTCTTGATTTAAGTTCATCTAACTGGCAAGATTTTCTGTTAAAACTGGCCAGAAAGGCCTTAGAAAACTCCAACTTTCATTATCTCTAAGAAGAGCAGCCAGTCACAAATCTGAAACCCAAGTCACATTATCAGTAAGGGTTACAATAAATAAAATCTTTACACGAAAGAACACTCCCAGAACGGTGACTGAAATTCCAGTGGCTAAGTCTAAATTCTGAGACTTTTCCTATTACGTTAATGTGTGGATGTTACCGTACCTTTTCTAATCGCCCTGTTGTATAAATTTCCAAATCAAAGTACTGTGGCAACTGCAGCAAGTTGGTGACTTTTTCTGCATCTACAGAATACTGTAAAATTGGCAAGGAAAAAAGTTTAGATGAAAAAGTCTTCGACAACGTAATTCATTTTAGAACAAGTAAATATAAACAAAGATTAGTAAAAAAAAAAAAAGCCCAACCATGGGAAGTGATATCATTAGTTACACAAATATACTTGTAAGCATTTCAACAACAATCCATCAGTGAGAAATGGAATTAAACCTACCTTCGCTAGCAACTGAGGAAGTGCCACTGCAAAAAGCTCAGTGATTTTTGTCCTATCATCCAACTGGGTTTTCTTCTCCTTTGCTGTCAGGACCTAAAATATTGGTATTGTGAGGATTTTACAATTAAAAGTTCTGGTGCAAAGTTTCATTATCAATAATGAAATGACGATTAGGTACATGGACCTCTAAAATCACTGTAAAATATCAATGTAAAGCAGGAGAGAAGTGTAAAATTAAAAAAAAAAAAGAAAAAACAACATTCAGCATTCAAAAAATGCAATTCAAAGTTAGTCCTAATACTATCAAGATCATCTTGAAAACAGAAGTGTAACAGTTCTGTTACAGATAAACTCTAACAAAAGGTTTACCTTTCCTGCAACAAAATAACATGACTGGAACAACAATATAAGAATGGGAACTCCTTCAGCTTACAATTTTTAATGATATTTACTCCATTAATTTGTCAATCCTATCTTCATACAAGCTTTCAACCTGTTTCTTACCAAAAGATGCACCAGTCTTGAGAGAAGACTGCTTAACGCCTCAGTAAAAGAGGCTGTCTAAATTCTGTATAATCACAGAAAACCCAGTTGGTGGACTGGCCTTCTTCCAAGAGACTATGGAGTATATTTTTCTTTACATCATTCTGCTCTTTCACACTGAAAATAGTTTTAGCTTTTCCCAAACATTGACTCTCATCCTCCTTTCAAACCAATAGTGTTTTCAAAATCAATTTTTATTACCTCTAATAGTACAAACAAATGCAGTAGTTCAAACAGTACTAAGCACATACCAAAGTCCAGAAAAAGCAAACTAGCCAGGGCAGTCAGACAAATGGAAGCTGTGGAAACCAAAGCTCAATCTCCGATCTCAGTCCCTTCAGCAGCAGCCTACAATCCTTTCTTTCCACACTGGCCCCAAAGAGCCATTCCCACCTCTCTAGATGAGTAGATTTTTGCTTCCTACCCTTTTCCCCGTTCCTCTTCCCACAGGAGGATGACACTCAGCCGCTTGCCGAATCGTACACAGCATTATTTCAATCAGGGCGCTTTCCTGCCTGTCCGTTAAAGCTGAAATTTAAGAAACAGATGTTAACACACAACTTATTTTTCATTTTCCACAAGGATCAAGATATGCTGGGTTTGCTTGGGTTTTGGAGGTTTTTTGGGGTTTTTTTGTTACAGGCAAAAAGACAGACGTGTAGACCAAGAGCTCATTTCCAGAGGTGGGGGGGGCAGAGGGGATAGAGGAAGTAAGTACCTTATAAAATGACACCAGAAAATACTGAAAAATTGAGGAAATATCACTGGAGGAGTCACAGAAACAGATGGAACAAACACTAAGTTTTATAACCATTTTACTTCCTTTCTCCATCTTTCAGAGGTCCATTTACCAGGACCTATGAATTACAGAATTATGCCAGAATTATGGTTTTGTTTGGATCTACTGTCATCAAAGAAATTATGGTATTTTTCCATATAGTACTTGTAACGATAAATTAACTGGTTTCACAAGCAATCTAGTTTCTCTAAATGCCAAAAGTGTAGCCTGAACTTGTGGAACAACAAGGCAACACTGCATGCTAACTCGTTCTCTTTTCTTCTAATCATTGTTCTTGTGTCGCACTTCCATACCAGGTGGTGATCCTTCTACTCTTCCTCACATTTCATAATCGGTATTAGTGACTTCTTATAGTCATGAAAACACAGAAAATACATAGAAACATCTTTTTTCCTTATTTTAAGCCTAACAAAAACTGCATAGCAATATAAACAAAGATCTACAAAAATCTCTTACGTTCTTCTCCATTGAGAGGCTCCTCCAGCAGAAGACTGTTCATACATTCCCAGTCCTTCAAGAGGTCTGTTGCACAGTCCCACATGCTGTCCACAAGATAAGCAGCATGTTCGTGTAACTAAAACGAGAACAGATTAAGTATTTTATCAGCAATGAAGTTCATTACAGAACTATAACACAGAATATTTCTCGCGCTTGGCTCCTGCCTGTGGCAAAAATACAGAGCAAGTTTCGCAAGCTCCCTGGTTAACAGAAGATTTTCTTCCCCAAATAACTTAAAAAGATGAATCCAGACCAACAGCTACAAGGAGTAGTGCTACAAGATCTGTCGGAACTTGGGGGATAGGTGGGTAGAGGTTGTGGGGTTTTCTTGCTTTTTTCTCTCTCTCTTTTTAACTTTGTTAAATCACAATTTCTTTACACTTAAACATCATCGTGTTTGTCAGAGTAGCACTCACAGCCTGTCTCAACACTGTGTACTGACAGGTCCTTCGAATAAACACAACCACACAGAACAGTCTTTTGACCCCCAGGTTACTCAAACAACAGGAAAACCAGGACAGATTCATGGTTATTAACCAATGAGTGAAGAAAAGAAAAACAACAACAAAATAAAACTAAAAAAAATTAGAACAAACCACAACAACAACAAAAACCCACCCACACCACAAAAACAAGGATATCCCTAAAACCCAACTTACTTCACTTTCCAAAAAGAAAAACACTAATGTCTTCACAAGATTAGCATTTGGACTTTGTCTTCCCCTCCTTTTCAGTATTCCATCATCTTCAGCATCTCTGCGGCTGAAAAGCCTAAAAGAAGAATTATTTCTTGACAAGTTTCTTCTTCATTGCCTTCACCATAGGCAATTTACATAAAGACAACTGTTTTTTACACACTAAATACCTTGTTGCTTGGCTCCACATTTTATTTTGAAAGGAAGTAATTTGGGACAAGGATCATTTGAACAATTTCATATATGCATTTTATATATGCTGAGTTGATATTACACTGACTGTTTCCAGTGGAATGTATAATTACAACAAAATGCTTTACAAACATCAGTGATAATTGCAGGTGCTTGAGGTCCTATGCTCCTCCTTGGCAAACTGTATTTTCTGAACCTCCCTACAGGAGACTTTAAAGCAGCTAAGAAATACTGGAAGGAGGTCTGAGAAGTATTAGATGGAAACTCTATTTTGTTCTCTGACACACCTGACGCATGTTGGATTTTTAAAAATGAAAAATATTTTATGAAATGGTCACATGGGACAATGGGGAAGAGGCGGGCACAGGGGAGGAACTACAAATGGGAAAACACTCATCATGACGCAAGCCCAAGTTTTAGGCCTCAAACTACATAAGCATTTTAAGACATTTCACAGGAAGGATGGGAAAGGGGAAGACACAGCAACATTTTTATTATATTCCCTGAAGGTACAAGCTTTCAAAGCGCAGCCTTCAAAACTGCTCTCTATTTCCCATTTAGAAAAACTACAGCAGTTCAGAAAATACAGTAATGTTACATTCTCTCTTCTTTCTTAAGGCCACTTTATGATTCATTTTTTCCTTTTCTTAATTAAAACTAGTAAGAATCATTGTATTAATGCACACAAATGCACAAAAATCTACAGGAGCAAGAAGTTAACTGTAGTTTCTCCATCTTACTTTTTATAAAGAAATTCCCCTGCGGCAACTGCTACTGGCCGGTGAGCTGAATAAACCAGGTGGTAGACATTTTCACAATCTTCTGCAGTCAGAACTTCTTCACTACTCCTAGGAGTAGGGATGGGAAGAAGGAAAGAAACAAAGAAAAAACCAAAAAAGGCTGAGTCAACAAAGTATGAACTCTAATGAGGGGGATGGAAATGAATGAGAACCTAAACCTTTTCCTTCAATTTATCATCCTAAAACTGAGAGTCTTAGTTCCAAAGTCTTCCTGAACAAAACACACTTATGAAGTACGAGCTATTGCCAGAAGATTACGCCCAAGAGTTCAACTACTGCGTAATGTTCAAAATATTCCACGTTCTTCATTTCAAACATTCCATGGTAATTCTTAACTATGAGGCTGAATTCAAAGTTCCTAGCCCCTACACCTACTGAACTGTGGGAGATATGTAGTAACACCGTTCTAGACAGATTACTTTTGAAATTCCATTTTGTTTGAGTGTAAGATGTATAGACATTTCTATAGCCTTCAGATCATCTGAAGTGCCATGCTGCTGGCCTCACCCACAGGGTTGAGAAACACCTAAGTTTCAGTATTTGTTGTATGTCAGATAAGGAAATATACATGTACTTACTGTAAAACAAGAGTGAGTAATTTTATTGCTTGGACTGCAACATCATATTCTTTGTCAAGAGTCATAGACACAATTCTATCCTAAGAACACAAAACAAAACATTTTTGAAGAGGAAAGAATTGTAATGTAACTTTAAAAAAATTCATATATACCAAAAGTAAGAAGTTACACTAACCTTGAATCGACTGGTGAAGAGTTCCAATTTGGAATTAAGCTCCTTATTATAGTAAAGCCCTTGCAAAGCAGTTAGGCATTTGAGTCTTACTTCTCCTTGCTAAAATAAAATTAAGAACTGAATTAAAAGTCAAGTATAGGGTACACACGTGATCTTCATGTCATACAAAACAAGTTTCTTTTACAGTCAGAATTAATTCAAAGATTAATATGAAATGCTGTCACAGTATACCACCAATAATCATGTTAATGACAGAAGAATATAACCTTGTTTGTAACAAGGCAGTGAAGCAACAAAACCAAACAAAAACCCCCAAGGTCTTACTACAGTTACCATCTCCAAAAATCAAAATACACCTGTTTCATTCTCTCGAAACACTCAAGATATTTCTATCATTGATGACAATCCCTTGTGCAGTCAGAATTACTAAGTAGATAACGAGAGAAATATTCCTCCTGAAATACAAGATCTACTTCAGCAGAGAACATGTTTTAAGGTACAGATGACCTCAAGCAGTTTCTATCACCCACTGCCACAGGTTACTGGGTTTTTAAACCAAGCCCATGAACAGCACAGCAAGACTGAGCATCCCTCATTTCTTCACTTAAAATTCCATAGCAAGAAGTTTCCAAGGCAAGAACTGAGGCAATGTGCTGACTCAACAATGAGTAAGGGAGTATTTGTAAACTGTACCTATTGACCCCTCCAAGCAGAGAATAGTCTCTAGATGGTAGTTGGTAAATACAACTTGAGGCACTCACCACCATATAAAAGGGGGCTTTTCCTATGCTTTTTACAGCTAGATGAGAATGTCAGAGAGTTTCTTAACTTGGCAAAACAGAGAACTGCAAGGCTACAGGCCTGCATTTTTCCATATGACATGCATTAACTTCAAGTAGTTAAGTACTATGAACCACAAGTTTGCATCAGCAATAAATAAACAGGAAAGACCATTTGCCTCCAAATAACAGTTCCTTAAAAAAAACTATATTTACTCCCTAAAAACATGCAAAAGATGCAAGTCTGGCTTATATGTATTCTGAGATGCCAGTACTTNTTCAAGTAGTTAAGTACTATGAACCACAAGTTTGCATCAGCAATAAATAAACAGAAAAGACCATTTGCCTCCTTAAAAAAACCCTGTATTTACTCTCTAAAAACATTCAAAAGATTCAAGTCTGGCTTATATGTATTTTGAGATGCCAGTACTTCTGAGTGATAAGGAAAGCAGTGACTGATTCAAACAGTTAAGAGATCCAAAGCTAGTCTGGAAAGATCAGTAACCAAAACCAAAGAGTTCTGTGTCTTGGTTCTGCTCCTTTTCCTCACTGCAGTTTACCTTGTCATGCATAGTCCACCCCACGTATTTTAAGTAGCTGTCATTGAGAAAGGCATCACTGTACATTTTCATCCATATTCCAATCTCCTCAATGCAGATGGCTCTTATTTCAGCAATTGCATCTCTGTGGAGGGAAGTGGGGCAGTAAGTTCAAACAGATGAATAATTAGAAATAATCTGCCACCAACTTCCAGAATAAATTAATGATGCTATACATTACTTACTAAGAGAAACTTACCGGTATCTATGAACAAAAACACCTTTAAATATTGCATTCATCATGTTTTCTATTTCATCCTGATTTTCTTGAAGCTGAAAAAATGTAGAGAGTACATAAACAGTGAGCAGCACTTTTACAGTTGGATCAGATTGTGCTGATGCTAGACAAATTAAATTAACATTTACAAGTGTGACCACTAAATCCTTTCAGAGATTCAGAAATATTCACAGATCTGTTTCACAGTACAATATGCTATTATTTAAGAAATTTTATCTACCACAGCACACAAATTTTAGTAATTCTGACCACTGGAAAACAGTTCTTCAAGTGCAATAACGACATCCTGGGTTTCTGAAAGGTCCTTCTTAATTACTTCATAAGAAAACATGATTTCATTCTCTAGTAATACTGTTGCTTTTTTATGTATCTATGTATTACTCGCACTGGGACTGGCCCTGCACACACATTTAACAAAACTACATTGAATGGGTGGTTAAGAGATCAGTCTCAAACTGCAAGATCTTCAGGAGATGATCAGAAGACAAACTTGTTAGTTTGTCTGATGTGTCAGGAAAAAAAAAACCTTTAACAGGTAACAGCACAATCGCTGAAGAGCAAAGGTGAGATCTTTCCTTTGATCATGAAAAAGTTATTTCTGATGTCTAAAAAACAAAAACCTAAAACAAAACAAATACCACCACCCCAAAAAAAGCCAAAAAAACAAACAGAAACCAAACCACCAATCGCCCCAAAAATAAAAACTGAAACCTGATTGAACTAGGGCTTTCAATAAGACAATGCTGTCAGCAATGAATCAGCAAGTCTCTTTTACACAAAAGAAGGAAAACAGAAGTAGACTGAATTTTCAATTTCAATAGTGCTTTCTGTAGATGAAAAAAGCCTTATCTAAAGCCTTTAAACACACTTTCTGCTGAGATCATTATTGACATTATAAAAGTGGTAGCTTGCTCCAAGATCACAGAGATCTTCTCTAGAAGCCAAAACCTGTCAATGTATGGTAATGTTTGTTACATATTTGAGTTCAGTGTAGGAAACTCGTCAAGAAATACAACAAAAATGTATCTATTACTGATTGCAGTCTCTCTCACTAACCTTACTACAACACTACTATTTTTAAGACTCTACATTTACTTCTTTTTACAGAAAACCCGACAGAAAGAAGCACCTTTCAAAGTTTTTTAAACATTAAACATGAACAACCTGAAGAACTAGAGAGACTAATAATTACAGAAGATTAATTATTAGCTGTCATTTATGAACACTTATCATATGCACACCAGCTTGAGCTGCACTAACCTCCTTTCTCTTCTGTAGTAGGAGTTCCAGCCTATCATTAGCTCGTTTCCCAATTATTTTATTTCGTTCTGCTTCATACTGCCGCTGTGTGTTGTCCATGTTAATACTTAGATTTAATGCCACATTCACTAAAGCAGTCATCAGTTTCATGGCTACAAAAATAAGTGAAAATAATAAGGATTATTTAAAAGGTTACCTGATATAAGAAAACTTAGAAGGAAGATCTTGACACCTCTTCCTGTCAACCCTTTCTGTACTTATGAAAATACAGTCACTGTACATTTTTTGATACACGAACTTCAGCAATGTCTTACAAAGTATTGCATCATTATTTATCAAGACGATAGATATAATACTGCTATTCTGCTGGTTTTGTTAATTCTTTAATGTTATAAGCGTTATTTTTATTATAACAGAAGCATATCAGTATTGTTGAATTGAGATATAAGATCTGGTTCCACCCCAAAATGAAGGTAGAACATGAGATTTACAAACATAGCCCAAGAAATACTAAAAGAATTCCATTATCAGAATCAGTTAGACTGATACCATTCAGTCTTAAATATACAAGACGTTTCTTCTTCTTCAAAAGGAAATGTCTCAGACAACCAACGCCACCATAACATACCAGTCTTTCCCCCTCAATTTAATTTTCACAAGGGGCACGTTCTTCAAAGATTCATTTATTAGCAGAAGCAGAGAAAGCATATTAGCCAACTACAAGCCAGAAAACCAAAATATGAAATACACTTGCATAGGATTTTTGGTGTGCTTTTATTTTTAAAGCAACCCTTTTTAAAAGAGTGCAGACAAATACCCCTTTTTCAGAAACTAGAAGGTGATCAATTGTGTACTTGCTTGTCTTGTGAGCTCCTGTAATAAGACATAAAAGGGCTTGCACTGGCAGAGCACACAGAGAAAATTCTTGTGCATGTACCACCAGCAAAAAGCTGATGAGCAAGGCTTAAAAGACACGCAGTTATATTGAAATATCATCTCACACTGTGATCTCCAAGGATATCAAGATTAAAGAGCAAGTCTGAGCTAATCACAGAACCCAAAATTACCAGAAGTACCAGTAAAATGGATACAAGGATTTTGTTGGCACTCTTTTCTGCATAAAATACAATCCTCAACAATACAACCAGTGAAACTCAGATGAACACACAAAACCAACAGAATTGATACTGATGTGACCAAATGCAAACACATGGCTCATAAAAAAATATTTTGTGTGACAGAAACTAACATGCAACAGGACAATTTCTGCAACTTTAATTCAGGCACAACTCAAATTTAAAAAAAAAATAAAAATAAAAACTTGCTTTTTAAGACCTAGAATTTGTATTAGTCATACAGCACAACAGTCAGAATTGATGATACAGCAGAATCCATAAATTCTCCTGAAATAAAAGGTTTTGTTCCTCTCTCCATAAGAAATGCCCTGGCTGGTGGAAGTCTCACACAGCAGCAGCCCCATGTGCAGTGCGCTAACGTAAATTTAAGAAAACTATCCCGGATACAGAAGGACTGACAAGACAGCCAGGACTGAAGCCAGCTGTAAATCAGCCAGCTCCAGAGAAGCTAACAATAATTATTTCCAGTGTGGCAAAACCTCAGTTCCACGTACAGCCTAAATTTACCTCGTTCAAAGTAAAATTGCTACAACAACCTCAAATAAGCTGACAGCCACACAATGCCATTCACAATCCTTCCTCAGTAATCAGCACAAGTTTAGGACCCCCTTATCCAAGAAGCTCATCCTTTGTCCAAACAAAGACATACTTCTTTGAAACACTCTATACTTAACTCATAAGGGATTTCTTCACAATTCAACAGATTGGGGAAAAAATTATGTGAAAAGGTCAATGACGTAAAACAAAGAAATTTACAGACTGTATTACCGATGAAAAATTCTTTAAAATTATTTCTAATGCAAAGACTGGAACTGCTACTTTACATTGCATCATGGCGTCAATACGTAGCACAATTTAAGTTTGTAGTAAAAATTGCATCCAACATAAACTACAATTCTGTTTGACTTAATGCAGAGTATGAACAGGTTCAACTGCATTTGAGATTAAAAGACACCTACACCTTTATTTATGACCAAAGACAAACTAGTAGAATCAACTCAAAAGTTTGCTTCTACTTACTTTTTCTACTAGACTTAAAGGCAATAAAAATTAAGTACCAATAAAAACTAAGCTAGCAAAGAATGCTTTAAAATAGTGCTGAGTTTTTCAGTACCAAAAAATCCAAGACAAAAAGCTTGTTGCAAGTTGCATTAGATGAAAACTGTATCACACAATAAATCACAAGCTGAATGTTGAGTATCAAAAAGTTTTACCAGAGTTAATTCTGTCCCGTGCAACACAAAACATTAAATGTAAGCAATACCCAAAGAAATAGAATTCACTGACCTGCCAGTGTGCTAGTGTGCCGAAACGCTCTGACTTGTGAGTCTGACAGCCCCGTGAGCAGTGAAATGACAGTATCCATCATATATTCATCATATATGATGCTATATTGACATTGTCGGACGAGTACTCCAATGAACTCACAAAAACTGGATTTGAACTTCTTCCACTGGGGGCCAGCCATAGTTAGCGGATAATCTCCACTATCCTATTAAAACACAGAAAAGGAAACAGGAAACTCTTTCAAACATCTTAAAAGTTATTTCATTAAATAAAGATTAAGAAGAGATGGTCACAACTCTAAAGTCAAAATCTCCAAGGCCTTAAAAATGATACATCAGAAGAATATGATTCCATACATGTGCATATACTTTGCAGCTGAGACTTGTTGTAACAGACAAACAACATTCTAACTACTAGTTTCTCTTTTTTGACTCAAAAAAAAAAAGAAAAAAAAATTATATGCCTCATGCTTCATTACACTAGAACCATCACCTGAACAGTTAAATGACAAGTTTAGAAATAATCAGGTCAGGATCGTAATAAAGTTTACAGGGAAACGCTTACATACTGAAGTCACAAAATTACCTACTACAACACCTTGAACATAACAAACGTGTGCTCCTCGCCTGATACGGAAGCCTTTACAAATAATGGTAAAATGACAGGGAGAAAAAAAGAATAATTTCGGTAAGTGCTTCTGGGAATAGCTTCTTTAAGAGGCTGAACAACAATACAGATTGAAAAATAAAGAAAGTATCCATGAAAAGGGATTAGAAATCTGAGAGCTGTTCATTACAATTCTGTTACAAAAAAAAAGTGAGCATGACATAGTGATAAAAAACCCCATGTACCAACAGTCCCAGGTATGGCTTTAAAAATTTCACACAATTATTGCCTCAGAGTAATCAAATCTATTTATGCATTGAGGTAGTTCTAAGGAACACTAAAATCCTTTTAAAGAAAAAGATATTACATTTTCCCTTCAGTTTAACTTACGGATTTTTTTAATTATTGGAAGGGTAGCAGTGGAGAGAACTGTTTCTGTACTAGACAAATTCGGGGAGGAGGTTTTAAAGCTACATTTACATTCCCCGGAACACAGGATAAAAGGAACACCACTCAAACCCAGGAAACCAAAAACAAACCAAACCCAAATCAAACCAACAAAAGGAACCCCCAAAACAAAAACCACAACAAACAAACAAACAAAAAATAACCCTACCACCCACCAAAAACCACCCCCAACACATCTCATTTACCCCAACACTGTGTGGAACAGAAAGTGACAATTTAAAGGGAAAAAAGCCATAATCCCCACGAAAACAAAAGCATTAGTCTTCAACTGGAGAATAATAAAATTTAAATCCCCACAATTTGTAGATTAATTAATGCATAGAAATAAATTTTGCAACCATTTTAAGAGAGAATTTAAAGCCTTACATAAACAGCAAGATAGGGAGGCATTCCCCATAGTACCACCATAGTAGGAGTTCCCATTATTTAAAAACTGAAAAGCAATATTGATTTCTTAAACCATTAATAAAATATGCTGCATACATGCAGAGCTTTACTTCCTAGTTTTTTAAGTTCAGTGAAATAAGAGAGTTTAATATTTTTATTCATTAAAGTCCTGTAATTTTCCCAACTCCTTACTCTTGAAATAAATGTCTAGCAATGTGATTCAGCAAGACTGGGACAGGTAAAAAGAAAAGAAAAATTAGTATTAATATATAATCAGCACTTCATTAAATTACCTCATCAAATTCTTCAGTCATTTTTCGGATTATTTCAGAATTCTGCATATGTCGGAACATCTCTGCTGTAACAACTCCTACAATTTAGATATTAGGTCATTAGCACTGTTAATATGAAAGCTGTAGATGCCAGATGACATGCCTCCGGCTACAACGTAAAAATAATTCATTTTCACCTAACCTACTGATTACACACATATATTTTTAATAAATTTCACATTTTTTCTTTTAGCATCCATGTATAACAAGCACTTAGCACCATTTATATATCTGGGGTTTATTATTATTTTTTCAAGAAGTGTGTTTGTGTGCATGTACATACATATCTAGAATTTACTCGTTCACTCATATTCAGAAGTCAAAGATACTTGTGCCAGACCTCTGTATCAGTGAGCAATTACACCATCTGAAGTGACCTTTCGGGACTCAAGATTCTAAATGGTGCAAGACAATTTTGAACAGCTGTATTGCTACTTATAATCTTCTGCACTGTAATAAACAGAGTGCTTTCATACAATTTCTCTTGGTCTCGGCCTCAAATTGTTAGACCTCCTGAAGTTTACTGCAAAATTCATGACAAGGATCATCACAGAAAGCACTAAAAGATTTTGTGGCTTTATCTTGTAACAAAAATCAAAAGGTCACTACTCCTGAAAGCGCAGATAACCTCTGAGGAACACTGTTAGCTTTCTGGAGATTTATGCACGTTAAAAGTTTTATCAGGACAGAGAAACACTTGAGCAGAACAAATTACATCCTGTCCTCCTCTATCAAGCATAGAGACACTGGAAGGCAAGTTACCTTCTCTTCAAAAGGAGGTGAGAGGTAAAAGAATGGAGGACATGGAAATGAAGAAAGAAAAATGAGAAAATAAAGAAAAAAATATGGAAACACAATCTTACTGTAGACAGGCTACCATGAAGTTGTCCATATTATCTTTTAAAACAAGCACGTCTACAAAAGCTACGAAGCAATCTTAAAACTATCAATGTTAAGAAATAGGTATATCCAAATTAGAATTACAAGACTGAACAAGCTGAACTATCAGTGTTACGAGAGACGATATTCTGAAATAATAGCAGGAACAGAGGAAGATGAAGCACATGTTAAGCACCAGTACTGATTTCTGTCTGCTGTAAATACAAAAGGCTTAATCTACACTTTAAACTACAGTATAATATTTCTAAACCTCCTGCTCCCACCTTCAGAAATACTGGTTTAACTCCAAGAACCCGATAACGCAAACTAGCCGTGCGGATGAAGCAGTCCTACAGCATCAGTAGTGCGAAATCAAAGACTGAGAATCATACAATCATATTACCTAAATGGATGAGTAACCATTTCAGTATCTTACCTTTGCAGCCTGAACATTGAATAAAGAAGTTAATGAGATCAAGAAGTGCTATATCTCTGTCATGTTTGTATGACTCTATCCAGTCATCCACTACAGACTGAAAGAAAACAAATAAAAAGGCACTGCTCAGTTTTCATAAACTGAAGACATTGTTACTTAACTGCTTTCCAGTAAGTGGTTCTTCTTCATCCCTTAAGCAACTGGAACCCTCTTTTTTGACTAATAAAGAACTAAATGTTTAAATAATCTTTTACTGCCGTAAGTTCTCAAGAACACATTTTATTCTATAAACATACACCAGTACAAAACTGACACCTAAACACAAAGCACAGGAACACCATATACTCCTAAAGTAACGTTTTTCTGGAGGAAGAATACAAAAATAATTGGGGTATTTTACAGAATCAGGTTTTTTTATTTACACCCTCCTCCTGCTCTGCCAAGTTACTGACACTTCTCTGAAGATACTATTTGTGCATTCAATTCCAACAGCTACAGCTCCCTATATTCTTTAAAAAATGTGCCTCTGATGAATTTGCTTCAACCACATTTGCCATAACAGGAAGAAAGGCACTGCCCTACATTCCATGGATATTAATTACTCTGTAGTCACTAAGCCAAATAGGAACAAGCACGTTTTATTAAAAAACCTTAATGTGAAATAATTAAACCTGTGATAATCACTTTGAGAAAACAGAATTTACCTGCAATTATGTTTCAACCATCCATTTGTAGAGTACAAACCATCTACCGCCAAGGTCATAAAAGCACAGAATCACACAATTTTATGAACACAGGTACAAGAGAATCACTTTAGTATCAAGTTCTCAGGTTTGACTTTTTTTATACATCGGTACCGTTCCCCAAATGATGGAATAATTGAGAATTTCAAAAAGACAGCTGGACTGTGAAGCACCTCCAAAGCTTCCAGTCTGTATTCTCAGTGCTTTCCCTCCCAGGCAATATTGTTGTGAGGACAAATAAAATATTGAGAAAAACTTCTGAACAGAGATACAGCTAAATCCTTCTTCCCTGAATCTCAGACTGTGTATAATGTGATGCACAACTTCAACTTCTGTCGGCAAGACAAAAAGAATGAAAACCTCAAAGTGAAGCTGTCATGGTCTTTCCAGTAGGAACAGAACCTATGAACTAGAACTGAGTGGATTGACCTGAAGGGAGGGATGAAATACGAAGAAAACATCTTAAATTGGGCTTCTAAAGAAGGTCACCATGCAAGGACTGAAGAATGATAGGAATGAAATAAATATTTCAATTAGGCAGCCTTGTTTTCAGAATCTATTCAACTTAAAGAAGCTCCAGGAAAACAGTCATTTCTTGCAATGTTTTGTCTGTGAATGAATCATGTCTTTTTTCCAGGGAATAGACACTAATTCACAGAATCACAGAATGGAATAGGTTGGAAAAGACCTTTGAGGTCATTGAATCCAACCTATGCCTTAACACCACCTTGTCAACTAATTCAGAAGGTACAGAATCTTTTTTAAAATAAAATAGTTAACTTAAAATTATTATCAACATTTTTCCAGATAAGCAAATGCTGAGGGCCATGAAGTTTAGTATTCTGACTGCTGAAATGGACTTCAGTTTAGAAATAATTTGAGAATTTTTTTCTTCCTAACTTTAAAAAATTGACAAAGATTCAAGTATCAATTTCCCAATTCAACAGAGTAATCAGACCTGGCAAAGGTCCATTTTGCCCTTGGAAAGCAAAATATTTTGACTGTATATAATTTTAAGCAGTTAAAAAGTTATGAAGATACAACTACTGATTACTGGCTGCACAAGCTGCACACAGAGCAACAGAGAAGTATTGTTTTTCCATCCACTTTGAAACAGAACAAAACAAATGGTGGGAGTATCAGAATTTCTCTGTGCAAATGCATCTAAGTAACTTTTTCTTGTTCCCAGCTGTAATGCAGGAGCCTACAAACCTTGAGAGGACTGCACAGCAACCCAGCTTCCTGCATGTGTATTACAGGAGCTCTAAACTCTGGATGTCCAATCCCAAAGATAGTCTCTCTTCCACACTGCCGACCAGTCTCATGAGTGAGTCAGCAGGAAAGCTCCATGGCTGACAGGCTTACACTTTATTACACTTTAACCCTATCTCGACTGGGAGACTCACAGACAAGCAAACACTTCAGTGACTTATGTGAATTTTAAAAAAACCCAACAAAAACAGTGCTATATTTCTTAATAGTCTGACTTCAGTCCTGTCAGTAAATGCAGGGGGGAGAGTGCCTAATGTAGATACCTGAACGGGTTACATTTCCCCTAAGTTGACTTGGCCAGAGTATATTGCTACACTGTAATTGGCTGGAATTTGGGTCAGGAAATTTAAAGAGGAGGCCTTACGTTGTAGGTAGTGATTTTACTTAGGGTGAGCCAAGAGAAGCAACTATTTATTTTCAGATAATCTAAGCTCTGGATGCACGTAAAAACTACAGATTCTTGTTAAGTTCTATGACAACAATAAGTCTAAACCACATTTGTATTTAGTTACCACCACAGAAAAAGAAATTTAAAATCATGCAGTCTAAAATAACCTTTCTCCATTCAGGATACTAAAAACTTACTTTGTATCGTAGTATGAATTTATGCATTACGTATGTGATTACTCATGAATAACATTTAGAAATGAAAAAACAGTTCATTCTAATTCAAACATCAACAAAGCAAAACCACTTTGATTAAACTGCACGTAGAGGAAAATATATTTAAATTGTATCTACATCCAACTCACAGAGGTGTCCCAGGCCTTACCTGCATAGCACTCTTGCCCATTTTAACCACTTCAAAGAGCATCATGTTTTCCACACCATTCTGTTGGTGATGTCCATTCATCCGATTCGGACCACCAGGTTTCCCTCCTCCGTTTCCACTTTTCCCCTTCTCCACTGGTCCTTTTTTTCCTTTTTTACAGGTCTGCAATCACACACACAAGAGGTTTTACCTAATTATTATGCAGTATTAAAAAAAGAAATCACTATCCATACCATGATAAACATAGACAAGGCCTTTGATTTTCAGCAACCATATTTTTAAATTATTTTACAGATGCATATATATATATATAAACATTCAAAAGTGGAGAACAGCAGATCCTGAGTGATACAAAGACCAGCAAGAACTCTACAGGTTCCCCTTCCTCCTTCCCTCATTTAAAATCTTTTAGCAACTAAAAATGTGATTCGCGATAGTGTATAACAGAGATCTTTTTTGTGTTTAAATTGTAAAACAGACTATACATATTTCCTTTATAACAGCTAAGGCAATTCCCTTAACACATCACAAAGTCTCCTCTGCAATTCCTTAACCTTTTGTTTTTTCATTAGAACACAAGCTGGCAAGTGGGGGTGAGGAAGAGCAGACAGTGTCTTTGTATTTGATTTCTCAAATCAAGTATGACTTACAGAAAGAAAAACACCAAGTAAAAGTGACATGGCCATTGTATAAAATCTATCACCACCTCTCAGTAACCAGGTGCTCTGCACTGCTACAGGCACATGGGGTGTCCAATGAGGGGTCACAGATCAGGCCAGCACTCAGCAAGGAAGGAGCCCCACATGGCGGCTGAGAAGCCAATGAGAGGCACATGGGAAGGACAACTGTCCAAGGAAGGGAGAAAAGGGCTGAGAACTGGGTTTAGACCTCCCACTCTACTATTATAACCTCCTGTCTGCAACCTGTTAAAAAAAACCCCTTTAAACTGTATTATTGGTTTCTATTCACTTTTCAAATTAAAAGACACAGAATTTATGATGAATTCAAGATGTAAACTATGCCAAGAGGCTGATCAAATCAAAGCTCATCCTTTCCTCCCCTACCTCCCTTATGCCTTCAGAGCACTGAGGAAATATCACAGAAACAGTCAAGATGAAGCCTTTCCATGCAAATACAAATATGAACTCTATTCACAGAACACTTGCATTTTCAGAAAATATTCATTGCTCATTCAAAGCAAGAGCTAAACTCTTCAATTCATAACAGCAGAAATGTCTCAGTATCCCTAAAGACTGAACATACTTTGCCTTTGCCTTGTTTTTGGTTTTTTCCTTCAATATCCTCAAAGTCTGTATCAGAAGAAAAGTGTGTTTCAGACTCCCTGCAAGGATAAAAAGACAAACCATTTACACATTTCATCAGAAACATTCTTAAATATACTACATAAAATCACAGTATGCTCTCAGTCCAGTAAGTCAATATCAACAGTGAAACTGCTTTTTTCTCAAGCCTATTGTTGAGGAACAGAGCATATCCCCACACTCACAGCCTATCCTGTCTCCTCCAAACAATGCACATGTGAAGGAAGCCATACAGTAAGATTAAAAGATTTGAGAGTAGGTAGAAAATAGCAGCAGGCTGGGAACCATGCCGTTGGCATGTGACAAACATGACAACATCTCAAAAAGCAAAGAGCTTTAAATATCAGCCACAAATACTTAAACAAAATGTGAAGGAGAAAAAACCCAACAGCAAAACAACCCCCAAAAGCATCATTTTCCCCGACAACCAAAGTGTCTCAACAGGTTTCTTCATGCTGTTAGAAACTTAGGAAATAATTACGAGGTTTGCACTTATGTTGAAAGGTACAGGAAAGTTTAGGTGAGGTTTCCTCATCAAAAAGATATGCTGTAGTTCTGTTTAGGCTTACAAGGCAAAAACATACTAAATACACAAACTCATTTGTTTGATTTCCTACACATTAAAATATGCTACATTGATACACAAATCCTTCATTGGCAACATTGATAGGAAGACGGTGTGTGAAATTGCCTGAATTATTAACCGAGAATACTTGGCTTGTGTATTCTCTATTTCTACATTTTCTGGAGAATTTAACTTAAATGATGCTACCAGAGCTCTTTTTAACACACAGATGCAGTACAATGAATTTCAGCTACTATCACAAATTTCTGATACACACTTCCTGCTTCAATTAACAAAACAATCAGAATGACGACCAGAGGCACAGGAGACTCATTCCTATGGATTTATTTATAACATTCCAAAACACTCCAGAAACTCACAGTCTCTCACTATTGCAAGTGTCTGAAAGGAGCTTGCTGCCTTTTGACATGGATTCTGCTATGTCTGGTTTGCTGACTATGTAAGCTGATATGGACTGGAAAAGCCTCCAACCAGGACGTTGGGGGGAAAAACAAAAGAAGGGAAAAAGTGGAAAAAACTTCTTCTTCAAGGATTCCTATATGTTCTTATTTTCATAGGAAAGAACTAAATACAAATTCCAAACATTTCACTAAGCAATAAACTGTACCAACAGAGTACAAAATCATTATAAACGGTTGTAAAAACATTATTTCATATTAAACCATCTTCCAATTTATTTCCAATCTTTATTTCTCACTGAAAAGAAAAAACACCCACACAAATTCATTGATACAAAACTGCATCTTTGCATCTTTTTAGACTTCATAACGAAGTTAATCCATTTCAACGGTCTAGAAAAATGTATTTATGCTAAGCCCTTGACAATAAAGGGCGATGAACTGGATTCTTTTGGTCTGCTTAAAATAGTCACTTCACTTCTCTATCCAAAAGTGTAATCTGTACCTAATTCTAAATCTTGGAAATTCAAATGTCTGTTTCGTTAAAATTGTGGGAAGACTAAATGCTTAGTAAAATTATGTCAAAAACACCAAAGAAGTGATGCTGAGGGAAGCCATTACTTTGGCTTTAACTAAAGCATTTGGCATTACATATTTTAAATATAAAGTGACCTGCCCCAGTTCAGGGCAAATATTTCAACTACTTGATTTAAAATCAGATTTTAAAAAATATTTTTATAACTTATTAAAGTTACTGCTGAATTGATACTCAAGAAAAAATTAAAACAATGCTTTATCAACATCTCAATAGAAAAAAAATATATAGAACACTATCCATTATTATGTTCCCTTGTTTCCAAGAAAAAGCAAACCGTAACACAAAAAAGAGATGGCACATTTACAAATGGAACTACAAATTCTTAAAGCACTTACTGAAGGAGAGTAAAATCAGTTGGTATTTCTGGAGCTGCTATCATTTCTTTATCATCTTCTGGAACACCACTGTATTAGAAAGATATTCAAAAAGCAGTCTGAAGTGCAAGCTTACTTTTCTTTCTTCCTTTGTAGCAGACAACTTCTAGAATAAAACAAATCAAAAAACACAGTGAAAATTATTCCACATACGGAAGGGTAAAAGAGTTGGAAACATAGAAAATGTAGATCAAACTATCCTCTGTTTCCGACCAAGCTTTTTCCTGTTTAAAGATTTTAAGTCCTCCCATGACCCTACTACAAAGTGACTCCACAAATGGTAAAAGCATTGCAGTAAAATAAAAATACAGAAACACTTTCAAAAAACCCAACCAAACAAAATGTAACAAAAAAACCCAACCAAACAAAGAACCACTAAACAAGCAAACAAAAAAACCAACCAAACAAAAAAACCAACTACGCACATTTTCTGAATAGGATGAGCAAACTGGAATGGTTTTCACCTTGCAAGCAGCAGAGCCCAGAACTGACGTGCTAGAGTAATTCTAGCTGACCAAACCACAAAGTTTGTTGAACTTGAAGCACAGTATGTGTACATTTAAGGATATTATATATAGCAACTTTGTTATCTCTGATTTGCCAACTTCCTTGTAATTTTCCATAAATATAAGCTCTTACAATAAGTGCTTATAACCAGCTGCTTCACAACTCCACGTCTTCCAGAGCTGATAAACCAGACTTATAACAGGCTTAGCGTTTGAAGTATTTGTCAAGACTCTTAAGAGTATCATGGAAGATAATACTATCCACACGGTATAAAGGAAAACATTGGAAACACAATTGTGTTTTAGCAAGACAACTAAAGACTGTGAAATACTTGTTTGAAACTTCATTATAATACTGTTCATTACAGTAAATTTCGGGTTTTCTCTTATTTTTCTGATTCTTAAGGGGAAAAAAAATCTCCCTAGATACTTCAAAAGCAAGTTTTAGCCATCCGGGCTGAAGTATTCTACAGCACTTGGCTCCCCAGGCTAACTTTTACACAGTGAAATTAAGAAAGCATGATGTTCAGGTATTTTAAAGACAGAATACCAAGGAGGAAAACCTTCAGTGTCAGTCTGCTGACTCTACAGCTTTCTGGAGTGATTAAGTATTTGAGAGAAAGATTTAATTTTGGCATGCTAAGCACATGTTGCTCAAAGTCTGGTAGCACTGCTCGAGAGAGTGCATTTCAATTGAGCATGTGGCAGAGAGGCTGGACAGGTTTTCTCCTGCAAGTACTTATTCTGAATGCTAGAGGCCACTGTAGCTTCCAGGATTTAGAGAGGCGAGAGAAACCATAAATCTTGAACTTATTAGGTTCTCTTTCTTCACATTTCACATAATTACATAAAAGCAGAGAACCAAAGTGGAAGTAAATAGTGGCAAAGGCAAGGATGTCCAAGATGTTCAATCTCAAGGCAGTCTGCAACTACTAAAGCATGTTCCATCCAAAACACAGCAGAAGATAAAAAGCGTCAAGAAAACCGTGCTGCAGAATGGCAACACCCTCTGTCACTGCATTCCTTCCTTCTCTAAAGGCACCACATGGGCACATGATGAATGCACCCCACTTACACTCTCTGTAGCAACCCATGGCCCCAGGCACAGTAACAACCCCTGCCCAGCCATTCACCTTCGTAGGCTCTGCCAACTCAGTTATCACCCAGTTTCATCCCCCACTAAAATGGGCAAAATACAGCAAGTATTTTACCCCCAGATTCTCAAGTTAAACTGGTTTAACAGCAGATATCCAGAGTCAAGGTACAGGAAACACAAGACTGCATAGCCACTAGCAGGGGAGGAAAGGGTAAAATTCCCTTCTCTGGTGGCAAGGTGCTGTTATACCATCCAGGCTGTCTTGTGAAATGACACACTCAGAAGCTAACATATTGAAAAGCTCTACACTTTGGAATTTTTAAAATACATTTTGTATTTATTTATCTATCTCTTAATATTTACTTTGATTCCAAACAGCAACTCAAACTTGGAAAAAAAGACACGCTTAGTGCCTTGGTCATCAGGCTGGTACCTGCTCAGCTGTACAGGAAGGGGGGAACAGAAAAAAAAGAAAAATGAAGAAGAAAGATATACATCCACACACGTTCTTTTTGAGGCATGCTTCTGATTCAGTCCCAGCACAAAGCAGAGATGCAGACTTCAAAAACCACACTGCCCAGTTTCAAGTTCAACCTGTCTGTCTATCAATGTGTTGGTATTTGATTCTCTCTAGTTTACATTTTTCAATGTTGAGAGGCAAGATATCTACTAAACCGGCAATCAGGATCCTTACATGCAAACTAGCTCCTTTTATGAAACCCAAACCTACTAACTTACTAAATTTTGCAAAAGTCTCAATAAATTATTTTAATGACAGAAATACTTTAAAGAAAAAAACCCCAAAACTATGAAAAAGAATGGACAAATTATTAGAGTACTTATTCTCTACACCAAACAAGACAAATAAATCACTAACAAAACAAGCTGTCTGCCATTTACACCAACTTCAACTTTTTGTCAGAACTGTTCATCTCAGTACAGACCACAAAACATGAGAGAAAACATGGCATTTGTCAGAATCACCTCCTAGAACAGAACAGACACACCAAGTTCTTGCCAGATGCTGAAGTGTTAAACTACTGAGATTCATATTTTTTGTTTTTCTTGAAGGTAGAATAAACTTAGCCCTCATGAGTGCAACTATATACCGGTATTCTGGAAAACAGAAGATAGAGATGAACACTGGGCAATGGTGTACAAAGGAAGAGGGTAACGGATCTCAGGCATCAAGCTTAAGTTCCAGCAATAACCAAAAAACCCCTTGCACTTGTCCTAGTAAAGAATAATTTTACAAGATTTACATACATCCAGAGTAAGAGGGTCTTTTGATGCTCAGCCAACAGGTCAACACAGTCCAGCAAGCCCCCTCTGGCAGTGACCAAGCAAAGCTGCCCAAGGCAGAGCACTATTTCCTTTATAGCAAAGTTCC
The DNA here is from genome assembly GCA_013398015.1 of Oreocharis arfaki. Classification (NCBI taxonomy): domain Eukaryota; kingdom Metazoa; phylum Chordata; class Aves; order Passeriformes; family Paramythiidae; genus Oreocharis; species Oreocharis arfaki. The sequence continues at coordinate 32,470 of VZRR01007730.1, read as the reverse complement.
CTGAATACTTTCCCAGCATCCAGAAATAAACCATGGATTTTGCTGGCCAGAGAGATTGTCCCTATACTTCACAACACCTTATTTTTTCCACTAGTATTTCCAAATAGTTTTTGAACTCAATACTCAGTGGAGGGTCTTCCACCCAAGAAGAGCCAAATTCCATGCTACCAAAAGGCATATTCTTTGCCTTGAATTTATCACTTTCCTATTTTATGTCATGTTCTCTTGTTTTGGCATGGGCAAAGAGTGACACTGGTCATTCCCCAAGATCCTTCATCTCATTAAACACCTTCTGGAAATTCAAGACCACTGCCAGCCATATCTTCTTCATGCACACACTGGATGACTCATTCAAAGCATGCAGTTTAAGAAGTCACTAAGAAAGGATGCCTATATGGATGATTTTCCTACCAAAACTTTTAAAATATATCAAGTTCATATATCACAGTGAAGTCTGAAAAGAAAGAAGTGAAATTCTTGCAGATGTCATTCCAAACAGTCAAGGTCTACACTATCTATTAAGTGTGTTTTAATAAGCAGATTATTTTGAGAAGTTAACTCTAAGATGCTAACTGTAACTAAACTGACATAAAAATCAGCTCAAGTTTCTTCTTTTTGGCACGTTCACAGAATTATAACTTTAGTTCTCACAAGCAGATACTGAAATCTCTCAAGCCTATGAAAATTTTTAAAGGCACTCAACTTTGTAAAATCATAATTAAATTATTAACTATAAAAAGAAAATGTATCCTGCTGAAGGATCACAAGGTGGAGCTCTAGCCTAAAGCTAACTGAAGAAACTCCAAAAGACAGGTCATCCAGAGGTTGACCTAGTTATTTATCTGCAATAAACTTTATAACAGATTGCTAAAAGTGCAGTAATATTGTAGCACATTTCCTTTAGATCTGTAGTTAGATTGTTAAGACACCTGAGGATTTCTTCATCTTTTCTGAAATAAAGGCACATACATGTTTGATTCCAATGACTCTTCCAAAGACAGAAATGCATACAGCTGCTGTAGTATGACTAGTCTCAGTACTTAGCTTTCAAAACAAGCAGAAGAATTTCAAAATACATTATAGTAGCAGAAATAATGTATCCTTTTATTCTACATCACTATTTAAAACTTTGCTAACAAAATATTAATGAACTAAAACACCTACTGGAAGAGGAGCAGTCCAGGAACAGTAATCGTACTTCCTTATAATGCTTCCAACTATAAATGTAAGAGGAGTTCCCACTTAGAAGAATTTGAGGGTTAAAAGCAAGAGGCAAGCATGGAACACTATCAAGAGTCCAAATGCGTCTTCATTGAAAAACAGATTTAAATCTTAAGGGCTATTTATCCCTATTACATGAATAATTAATTTAGGTATGGTTGTGATTAACTCAAATACACTGGCCAAATGTTGACTCTGCCAAAAGCTGACAGAATTCACCAGCACAATTCACACAATAACACATATGCTGGGATCAGCAGTTGCTGAGGGCTACCTGTCCTCCCACAATTCCTACTACATGCACAGATAATTAATGCAATTCAGTGAGCAGCCTTTGCTCCAAGAATATACCAATTATGTATGTATACACACACACACATAAAATACAAAGAATCACAAAAAGAGTCCCAGACTTCTGTGTTTTGTACACTTGTGTAAGTGCAGTAACTCCAGTGTTATTGACTAAGCTAACAGCAAGGTTTCAGGTAGATGGGTTTTGGCTGGGGGGCTTCCCCTACACAGGCTGTTTATTTTGGTTGCTGTCAGATGGTTGGCATCTATTATCTGGAAGTTTTGTAATGCATATCAGTAAAACAGTTATAATTCTGGGGGGGAGGCAGAGATGCAAAGTTTAAAAAATGGCTACATGGCCAGGACAAAGATGTGGGTAATGAGGAATTGGCTGCTCAGAGATGTATTGATTTTTTCCCTGTAATTCAGTTAATCACCTGTAAAATCAAGGACCTCAATTCAGAAAATTAGAACTTCTCAAAGTGTGATGCTGAAGAGTATGGCTAAAGTTCATCACTGAATTATTTACCTATACAAGTATGAGAGATGCTGATGTTTCAGGACCAATTTTGCGTCAGCAACAGTTAAAATGCTAGTCAGATAAAATTTAAATAAAGGATCAGAAATATGTCCAAGTATTTTCCCTTAACTATTTCAGAAGAAAAAGACATTATCAGCTACATTATACCTCTCACTTTTTTTTCTGATAAACTAGAATACGCCTAACCTTTTGTTTGCTAAAATAAGGTTTGGCTATTCAAGGAAAAAAAACCCAGACAAATCTGCTTCTTCACTCTCCTTTTGCTTTTACCTCTGTAAGTGGACTTTTAAGCAAGATTTTCAGCAAGTGCATGACATTCCCTACAGACCTCAAAGAGTGTGTTATTTCTACTAACAGTACACAACCTAATATTTCAGCTGCCAACAAGCTTTAAAGTAATTCTGCAATTTGAGTAAAATACAGACAACATACTTCAAGTATAATTCTGTAATGTAACTGTACTTTAGTATTAGTTATAACCATATCAGCAGTTTTGATCATATTAAGATAGTGTAATCAAGACTAAACAAAACAATAATGGAATTAATACCTTTATCTGTGTGGTTATTTTTGTGCTGTTTGCTTAAGAAATGAGCCTCGTAATTCCATTACAGAAAGACCTGAACTAGAGACCTTCAATCTACATTCTTCCTTGCTTAACAAGAGAGACATGGTCAATATACACAGGACCAGTCTATGGTGCCAAAGCCACTGAACAGTTAACATGCCAGCAAAGAACCTAAACGACCAAATTCATACAGCTCTTTTCAGTCTCTTTCTTCACATTTTTCCCTAAACTTCCAGCTCCTACACCCTCCCTCCACACCACTTGAGACCACACATCTCTCCATCTTTAAAAAAAAANAAAAAAAAAAAAAAAGCCATGTTATGACAGTCGTTGATTTTATGTCATCACTACCATTTTTTCCCCTGGCCTGCTCTTTATTCATTCTTTATAACATTTACTCTTTAGTTCATACAACAGGTCTGCTGAATAAGTTGGAAAGAGCCATCTCACAACATGCTTTTCCAACACCATGGACTGTTACTGAAAACAGTAGGTTTTCCTTCCCTCTCTCCAAACACACAGGAAAGTTCCTGCTCCTTCTGGCACTCAGGCAAACCAGCAGCAAGCAAATTATAAAAACAAAACCATTTCCTTCCCCCATGATTAGCCCGCCATTGGATCAGCCAACTGAATCAACTCCTCCTGCAGCCACACAAGTCACTGGACGTAGCACGGGCAGATGAACTCTACCTTCACAACAAAGCCAATGAGGAGCTTTGCCAAGGTCAGAGCATCACCACCAGCAGCAGAGCTCTGCTGCGACACAGGACCTCATATACCAAAGTGGCAAACTGGAGGCCTTGCACGGTTCCTGCCAGGATTCCTACCCTTCTGTTAGGAGGAGCCACTGGCCAAAAACCTGCAGTTCTGTGGGGCTAAGCAGGCACTAAGTCCCCAGTCACCCACCGGCTCCCACTCACACACCAGCCAAGGGGGGAGCAGCCCTGCAGACAAGCACCTTGCCTGGGACACACACATCGCCTGTGACAGCCCCTTCTGTCTCTAGATTCATCAGGCGCCTGCCCAGTCTCAGCTGCCTCCTCAAAACATTCTCCCTACTCCTCTTCCTCATGCATTTCCTCCATTTTCATTATACAGCAGACAACACACATACCTACATAACCATTCACCTTCTCAGTCAGAAGCCCAGCTGAGAGCAGCTGAGGACTCCCAAAACCTGAGGGAGCCAGCCAGGAAACAGCCAAGCACATGGAAACACAGGCCCCCAGACGTAATGCGCACACTGGTCAACACAAAGTAAAATTTGTTTTCACTGTTTAATGCTGTGAAAGTAGAATCTTAAACAGGCTTTATTGAGGAGGGAGAGGAAAGAAAGAAAGACAAAACAATTCAAATGGCATATGAAAGGAGTCAGGCTAAAACCTAAAGTGAAGGCTGAAACTTTACCCCAACTTTAGAGTCTTGAAAAGTGAGTAATATACAAGGACCTTTGTACCACCCTAATAAGTCTGTCAATCTCAACTACAGCACCAAATAATCCCCCTCTCATTAGAAGTATTTTTTGATTTTTGCTAGTTTCATTAAGTATGTGTAGCAACTATTACAGAAGAAAAAGAGCTTGCTACAGTGCTTCACTATCACAGGACTGCTCATTAAAGTATCATTAATAACATCAATATATTTAATGAAGTAAGTAAAATACTGTTTTGGAACATAAGTACACTGTTACAGCTTGAATCTTATGAGGTTATTGTAATGGTATAAAAGTAATTCACACTGTCCAGTAAAATGTGGCTTTAAACCACACAATACATGCATTACAATATCTAAAAGATTATTGAGCTGTACAAGAAATGCAACTATTATGCTTATTAAAGAGGGAAATACCTGTGTTACTCTCCAATGATCCTGCCCAACAATACTCAATATTCCCAAGCTTTGCTAAAATGCACCTGAAATTCCCATATATCTTTAAAATGGTTTGGGTTTGTATGTCTTAAAAAATGCCAAGGTAAGATAACAAAAGTATCCTTTAGGTATTACCTATCGAAAAGTAGAAGTAACACCTCACTGTGTCTGTCACATCTTTCCTTGCCAAAGAAGAGATTGCTTCCAGATGTTGCAGTCTGACTGCGTGGAAAATAAGGCTCTTAGGAAGAATAAAAGCCAAGTCAGATAACAACCAAGACTTTAAAAAAATAAATAAATGGGGAAAAAAGGTGGGGAAAAAAGCCGCATATGCCTACTTAAGTCAAAAAATGAGTACTGGCTCATTTATGATACAAGGCAAGCACACCCTCCAGCTGCCTAAATGCCATAAATTCCCAAACTAAACTACAAAACAGAACAATATGCCCCTTCACATACTGATTTTTCAAAAATGTACTTTGTACATCTCCTCAATATCTTTGCTCTTGTAAAAGCTTGGGATGAAGACATGCACAGTCCACAGCAAGCAGGTAACCCGCTCCACAGCAAATCCTTGAGCAGAATTAGCATTGTTCAAACGTACAGCTAATAGCAATGAACTACTTCAGTACACAGGGTGGAGGCAGGGTTTTCCAAATGACAAAGCATCTCCCATCTAGCAAGTTCTATTTTTTGTTCTGCCACTGATCAAGTTCCCTCACTTTAGATGAGCCTCACTGCTTCCCCTCCTCTATCATATAGATTTTCCCCTTAGAAAAGACCAGGTCACTAGGGGTCTGTGCCCAAAACTTCGGGCCTTTTAAAGAAAACCACATCTGATTACAAATTCTGGAGGAGGGACTAAACAAGTGCATATTGCAATAGCTTCAGCTGCTATTCTAAGATACAGTCAGTATTAGCTGAAATAAAAGGAAAACCCTACAAAATAAAACTACTGAAGAATGGAAAGTAAAATCTCTCAAGCACATCTCCCAGTCAGCTGGTATCAGCCCAGGTCATAGAGCACTTGGGATAGTCCTTCGCAGAGCCCCCTGTACTCCTCTGATGTGAGGCATGGTGATCCCAAGCCTTCCAAGATGAGAAGGCAAATAGAGACCAACTCTGTTCTATGTTTTGTCAGCTGACTTTATTAGCTGAAGTTTTACACTATATAAAAATGTCTAGAGCCTGTTCAAACAATAACTAAATTCACCACAGAAATAAACAGAAAAGAATATAGGCACATGTCAAACGGTGTTAGTCTTACCTGAACCCTTAAAATAATTAAAAAGTACAACAAACCATCCCACAAAAATGGGGGGAGGATACTTCATTCAATATCATCCTGCTGTCTTCTGCCAAACCAGCCCAGCTCTTTTTCTACCAGGCCTGGGCTACAGCAAGGGCATCACTGCCCCGGATTCCCTTGGGCCACCTGCAGGGCTGCGGCTGCTCTGCACCCACTGCCGGGCATTCTTCCACCTCCCCACTCCATCACCGCTGCACCCACAGTCACACAGCAGCACTGGAAAACTCATTGAAAGTGAGGCTCCAAAGACTGCCATTACCTTGCCATTCGTGTAAACAAGTAAGAGCAATCATCCATCTTTCCCTGGCCCAAATGAAAATCTGTGCCATCAAAAAGGAAAAGGACTATCTAAGAAAAAAAGAAATAAATATTGTGCCACATCCAAACCAAGCAGTATGACAGCTAAAACCTAAGCCTTTCATAAGTGGATTATGGCTCTTTCAACAATCAATCTAAATAATCACCATTACAAAATAAAATTCAAGCAAACTACTCAAGTATGCAAAAGCTGGCTTCGCTTCTAAAACAGAAGAAATAAAGATAAAAACCTTGTTATCTTTCATTAAAAAGTTATCTCTGCAACTCTGCCAACCTCCGAACATCTGTGCTCCACACATCCTCAGTCATAACTTGAACATTTTTAAATCCCAACATTTTGTTCTTGTTCTCCCTCGTAACATTTGGGCTAAAAGCCCAATTGGTTTGTTCAGAGATTTGCAGTACTGAATACTAATTTAATATGAAACAGCAGTTGTGATGTGCACGGCTTTCCACCATACACTTTGGAAAACTGAATATAGCCACGATGAAGAGTCTTCATAACCCATTAATTAATTAATTACTGTATGGAAAAAAACCCCCATATCATCACTAAGTCTAAACACGACTCTCCTTCTTCTTTATTCATCCTAAAACAGAGTCCTCTTAAAATAATTCTGTGGGAGAGATGACTGGCACTGAAACCTCACATATGGAGACCTAGAGTTAACTATTGACATTCATTGAACATACAGAGGAAAGCAGCCTGGCCACTTGCATATGTCCTAAGAACACTGCAAAAATACTGGCATTATTTAAATCAATCAATTTTTTCAACTCCTAATTGCTTACTCGTGGCAGGTAAAAAATTAGGACAACTGAGAGTGCTACAACAAATCAGGCCTGTTTTATGAAAGCTGACATGAAAAAGAGTAACAAACCCAGGTTTTTAAGAGCCCAATCTCATTTTACCAAGTAAGCTGACAAATACTGAGCAAGTCTTGATGTGTATAAAATATTCTGAAGCAAAGGTTAGTGAGACTTGGCCTTTTGAATTTATCTTCCTTTATAAGTGCCTCTTTTACTGTGCAGGAATATCCTTTACACTGGACCATCCATTCTACATAGACCTAAAACACACAAGTACAGCTTATTAACCAAAATTAAACCTTTGGTTTCTTCATTCAATCTAAAAAGAAAAAAAAACTCATAAAGCTGTACCCTTACACATTTGCTCTTGAGTAAATTCATTATGTAAATAAAGCTAGCAGCTCCCTCCTCTTTCAAAAGACAGTTATACCCTACAGCTAAATTTATATTGTGTTGAAAATTTACTGATGACATTATGCAAGTATCATAATTCGTAGTAAATATTTTATTTGAGCAATGTTCAATACACTGAAAATATTAAAACTACAACTATCAGACTTACAAGTTCAGCAACACAGCAGAAGCTGTTGAGATAAGGTACTTACTTTCAGCCTTTTTCCTGTATTTTCTTAANAAGAAATAAGATGGAGTGAAAAGCAGAGCGCCGAGAAAGGCAGCTACAGCTACCGCATTAATTTAAAAAAAAAAAAAAAAAAAAGGAGCAGTAGTGCCAGATGTCTCTTAAACAAGCTACATGTGCTATGATTCCTCCCCCTTCCCCCACTCCAACAGAGGCATTCTGGAACAGGGTGTACCCTATAGCACCAGTGAACTGAATTCACAACTGCCCCAATGCTCTTGGAGGTGCATGAAACTCGCAGCATTTTTCCAGCACCTGGAGGGACCAATCCCCTCACCTCCAGGACATGGAACAAGGCTCGCATGCTAAATATCGCTTTCTTTTTTCTTCCTTCCAGCTGAGACAAAAATACCATCTTGGGCATAAGGAAAGAAATCCAGCTATTGTTTTTACCCTATGTCACACACAAAAAGAACATCCTATTTTAACCATCATAGTTTACTGGCTCCTTCACTATAAGGCATACCAAAAACCATTTTTGCCTGCTAAAAGTTAATTGGTAAGAATGTACAAAAGACAAAATAAGGTTACATTGTGATGTTGACTGAATTCACATCAGCTATAGCTTAACTTGTACAGCAGTTTAATACTCATGATTTTGTGTGGCAAATTCAGATACAGCTACTGCTGACCAACCCTTTTCTAGGACTCTTAAGAGGATGTTATGGGGGGGGGAGCTGGGGCGGGGAGGGGAACTTCGCTAGATTGATAATTACCATTCCATTGGAGAAGGAAAAAAAAACACCAAAAAAACACAAAACCACCAACCCACCACCCAACTCAAAAAAACAAAAGAAACCATTTCATATGCTCTGGCATACAGTCAGATCTATTAATGGCAACTCATCTGCAGAGACAATTAAAGCTAATATTCTGAACTTGCAAACAGAGAAGACTGAAGAGCTGACAAATCCCATTGCTGACTTCCGTGGCATGGGAGGTAACCTAACAGAGGGACGGAAAAGTCAACTGCCACAGAGAAAGTCACCAGAGGACAACTAACAACTCTATAGTTGTCCAACAATCGCATGGAAAAATACTTCATTCACCACAGCTTCAGCTTTTAATTTATTATCTGAACTGTGTCATCTTCTTGCGGTTTTCAGTTCATGCTAATATTTGCCTTATCGGTTTGCAATTACCTCTAATTATTAAAAAAAGAATTGCCAGAATGCAAGTGCTGTACCTGTCACCATGTCTTCCCCAACAACTGCTGTAGTTTTGCAATTATCTGCATTCCTACTCCTAGAATAGGTTTCTCTGTGTTGTACCAAATACCTGCCCCGCAACTCCCCACACTCAAATCAGAAACAGATAACTCAGCAATAGAGAACACAACATACTGTTACACGTAGAGTTTTTCGATCCTCCTTTAGTTTCTCTGACATTTCTCAGAAAATAAAAATTCCAAGTATTTCAAATAGTTGGACAGAAGAAGGATTATTTAAAATAGGCAATACCTCTTTCAGATCACTTTTATCTTTCTACTCCATTTTATGTTCTGCCCTGATGCAATGCTGAAATAAGTAAATATGATTTCTCTAAACACATCTTCAATTTTCTAAAACAGAATTTTAAGCTTGTTGGATCCCCCATATTAAGTTATTCAGTTCTCCTAGATACCTACTCAAGAGCAGTGTTTCTTTGATTTAATTAGTTAGCCGTCAATTACGTAATTATTTATTACTCCTGTGTTGAACTCAGCAGACCCTGCTCTTACTCATGTCTAACAGATTTTGTTCTCCAATTACTTTTACCACCACTCAGGATTGTTACATCAAATCATAACACCTAATGGCAAATAAAAACTTTTTAACCAGTTAAGATTCTGCAAAATCATTTACTACTTACACCAAGTTCACCAAGCTCCTGAAACCATTATTTGCTTACAGAAAAAAAAAAAATTAATTACATGCAGTTTGTCATCACAGGGTTAGCTATACATTATGGGAAAAGGGAAGAGATTTAAAATCAGGTAACTGGATCAGGATTCATGCAAGTTTAAAGACCTTTCTACAAAAAACAACCTAGTATGCTTAAGTATCATCAAGTAGGAAATTTTTTCAAGTCATCATTTTAATGCCCCAGGCACCAATTTCAAAAGAACACTGATGAACAATGAGCTTGTTCTACTACTACGTTATAGTAATCTCCTTACATTACTAATGCGAACTGCCAACTTTGTGTTACTCAAAAAGTCACTTACAGTTTAGAATTGCTCTGGCAATAAATCAGCAGTACAGAATTCTCATGCTGTTGTGTACCACTAATTAGGATTACAGGTATAATATATTGTTTCAACTCGAATGCAATTCCTATACAGGCATGCCACTGGAAGTTAACATCACCAGACAAAATAGCTACACATAATGTTTAGTTACAATAACACGATGCTCCAACTGAAATATATTTACCATCTTTCCTTTAGTTTCCCCACATCAACTAAATGTAATTACTTTTCATGTTTCAGAGCACCGTTTAATTGCTTACCTAACATGTATTTAAAAGCTCTCACTGTTTTGGTCATGATCTATTTATTACACAAATGTCAAAACATTGGTTATTAGTCAATCAACTGATCTGGAGAAGTAACTACACAAACCTTCCTGAAACACACTTAGCAGGTATGTCTGGGAAGACTCAAATGTCAGTAATCAAAAGTTACGTATTTCCAAGATTTTTCTTCTTCTCCCTGTTTCAGCATCGACTGTTGCTTTCACATGGACATCACATTAAGAAGAGTTTATGTATTAAAATCCCATTCTGTTTGGAGTAAGTCTCCTATCCTCCACAATACACATGCCAGGGGCCATTGATACATAAACCTGGATCCTCTGTGATTCCATAAACTTGAAAAGCAAGACTAATATTCCATTCAGAGAATGCTTTCTTGGCATCTGACTGCCGTGGTCTTGAAACAATATAAAACAATTTTCAGCCCAAGTTAAGGAGAGGTAATAACATTCAATCTAATTGTTAGACAAGAACATTTTTATCCGAGTGTAAATCAGGTCTGGCGGTTGTTCAGCTTGACCTCCACTTACTATAATCTTGCCCTAGGGTATGAAAATCCTAGATCATTAAATGCTACAAATTCAGTCTTGCAAGAAACCTAAAATGAACCTACAATCAGAGCCACAGTTTTCAACTGCTGTAAGACAGTTGAAAGAGAGACAATAGTGATAATAGATAACGTGATGTCAAACTGGGCTTTTATTCGGCAGATTTTGGGTTTGGGATTTTTTGTGATTTCTTTTAAGAAACACAACTATTATCTCTAACCTTAGCATATGATTTTTCATTTCAGGGCGTTTTTGACATTAAGGGAAAATAACTATCCTTTAAATTCAGAGATCAAGAGAAAAACAATGTACTGTTTTTTAAAATTTAGATAGATTTCAGTTGGAAGTTCTTGAAGTTTTTCTGAGAAAAGATGGGTTAAGATAAAGCTGCCCACTTCTTTCAGTTATGAGAAACGTTTTTAAATGCCAGCTTTCCTACAATTCTCTAGATAGTCAACAGACATTTTAGGAACTGCTACCAATTCATTACTGTGAAACAGATGCCTGCCAAAAAAATTAATTACAGAACATAAATTTTATTACTACATGAATTAACTTAAGACTTCATATGCTAAGTGCAAAAACTATCCTAGAACTGCAGATGCTGGTATAATACGCAGTACACTAAGAAAACAAGGCAGAAGAAAATAACAGCCAGAAAGGTATGTAAGCACTTCTTGCAGCTGATCACAGCAAGACAGACCTGCTAGGCCACAAAGTAGTAAAATTCCTCTTGTGCAAGTCTCAGCTGCAGGGAAGGAACAAAGGTAAGAGCAGCAGCCCAGCAGAGGGAGAGCCACACAGCAGCACCGAACCTTTAAAAAGGTCAGAGAAGACGGATGACGGCCCAAACAAGCAGTAATTAGCTCCTTCTGAACTTAACTTAGGTGGTAAGGAAAGGTCTAAGGACACAGCTGGAGTAGCTGAAAGACTTAAGCACAAGAACAGCAAAGTCACAGCTGTTCAGCAGCAAAACCAAATCACAGCACACAAACACCATCTGAGAAATGAAAAACAGCTTTCTCAAGACTCAGAGATATCACTCAATTTACAGAATTCTGCATAGGTCTCCAAGGATCTTAACTCCAATTAACATCCATATATATTAATAAGAACAAGAAAGCACAGTAAGTGTTATAATTTAGATATCAAATATTAGTACTTAATTTACATGCAGTAAACATACCACCAGTGACAAGCTCTAAGTAAGCCTTTTCACCCTCGTAGTGATACATAAAAATAGTACTCCATCAAAATTGTTTTTCACACAGCTTTCTCACAAACAAATGCATCAAACTCTTAACACCTAGAACATAATTAAGGAAATAATTCTGGCATTTTATGACTACAAAAAAATCAAACCCACAAACGATACCTTACCCTTTTAGGCCTACCATAATGTCCTCAGGTTTCTCTGTACCATATACAAATACACATCTTTTCCTTCTAAGCAAAATAATTGTATGAAGATTACAGACTACCAAGATACATTCTGCAGCAAAGAAGGTTTAATCATTCTTTACATTACAGTATTTCTGTATTTAATTCTGTATTACAGCCCAATCTGAATATACACATTTTAGAACTGCAATCACAGTCTCCTCAAGCCCTCTAAAAGAACATTTAATGGAGAAGATTAAAGTTGTTCCGATTGATATGCTAAGCACTGTATAGTATAAATTGAGAATTTTAACGGTATCAATAACCTGACTTCCCCAAGAATCAATACCCTTAATTTAAATAGAAGGAAAAACATCACTTTGCAAAGAAAAAAACAATTGTCCAACACTATTTCCAGAAGCACATACCAAAATATTTTCATATCCTCCAATAACTCTGAAGGAAACGAGGCGCTCATCAAACAATTCACTGTACATCATCAAGCACTTCACTTTACATACAAGGCACAACCTTGGAGCAACACATGCAGCAATTTCCAGCTCAAGAAATCTCCAAGTATTTGCTGGACTGCAATATTTACAACCCTCAAGCACTAGCATAAAATTATGCTATTAAATGTTTCCCTTTACCAAAACAATGTTCTTGTTCACATTGGTAGCTAATATTTGCAGGAGAGAAGACAAATAAGTGCCCTGGCTGCCCATTTAAACCACGTCTCACCAATTAACACATCAAGGTTCATGCACTATGACAATTCCCTATCCTGAAACTAAAAGATCAAATACAAGTTTTAGTATTACCATTCCCAAAATCTACATCAAAATAACAGACAAAATAAATCTTATTTACTATTTACTAATAAATTAGATGGTTTAAAACATGTGCATCTCCTGCACAGTAGTGTAACGTAAACTAAGTATGACCATATGGGTGCGTGCTGGAACAAACAAAACCAAACAAATAAAAAATATATAAATTGTCCAGGTCGAAATACCATTCGATGTTTTCTACATCCCACAGTCTCTAACGTGCAACGACATACTACTTGTCAACAGCTCTCATCTAGGTAACATGATGGCAAAACCTAAACTTTTTCTGTTTGTTTTCTGGAGCACACAAGGCTAACATGGAGGGGTGGGAGGGGGGAACAATATAAAGCATCAACAGATTGACTGATGACTAGAAAAAAAGACAGAACGTGTATCTTCCTCAGGAAAATGAAGAAAATGTATTTTGTATAGAAATTAATTTTGTAAAAACCCATCAACATTTCTGTCAGCAAGACCAAGAAGTAGACTGAACTCATACTGGAACAATAAATACAGGCAAAACATCAATGGAAGAAGTCCACAAAAACAAAACAGACTGGAGAGAGAGATCTTTAATGATGAGCAAAAAAAAAAAAAAAATTCAGAGATGAGAGGGGAAACACGATATACTGACCACGTTTAAATATTCAGCCCTAATGGCTGATAATCATATTCTGTAAGCAGCAGGATCAGAGGTGTGATGTTGCAAATGCAAGAAATCCCCAAGGAAATAATATGTCTTCAAGATGTTCTCTTGAAACTGCTTGTGGTTGATTGAAGCAGCATCAATAACACTGATGCACACACAGGTAGCAATTCCCCCCCACTGCCAGAGAGAGTACAAAAAGTGAAGGACCACATGACTTGGTTACCCTTATCAGTTCAAAGCCACAAACATCAAGCCAGCACTACTGCACTATTCTAGTCCCCTCAGTCACTTGAAAGGAGGGATACACATGCATCCTGTAATGAGTGAAGAGAACTTACTACTAAAAACCTTTGTTGAGCCACAATTGGTAAAACTCTCCTCTTTCACATGAAATATGGATATTTGGGTATTTTTAATACAGACAAAATCACTCATGAAGAGCAGCATTTCAAGAAAAATTGAANTATTTTTAATACAGACAAAATCACAATACAGACAAAATACACACAAAATGCTCAAAGAGTAGCATTTCAAGAAAAATTGACAAAATTATAATTTATTAATTTCCAGTCATGTGAAACAAACCTTTCACAAACTTTTATAAGTGACACCAGACACAGGTCATCTGTGTTCCAATGAAACAGTTTGCAACAAGAAATAAAAATTAACAGAAAAAACCCAAAGGAAACTGTAAACCTGGAAAAAAACCTAATCATCTTCCTAATCTTCCCTCAGCCATTTTATAGTTGACAATTTTTTTGCTATGGCTGCTTCAGTGCTGACTGCATTTTCATGTGGGGATCAAGAAAAACAGACATTCTAACAGACAATATCTAGTTCTTCAAAACCTTCTTGAGTATTAGCATATAGACAACACTCACACTTGCATCCCTATCTATCCATCCTTGTAGCACAGGCTCCTTTATGATCCCTTACTGATCAGAAGACAATCAAGAATCAGGCATTTTTACAAAAATTTTAAGTCTCACTTTAGCCTGTGACAACTGCTATGAACTCCTGGAAGGCTTCTGCAATTCCCAAACTAAAATTCGTACGAACACATGGAGTATGGGCAGTCAAAGTACAAACCCAGGCAGTAACTCATCAGCTGATTCACTGGAGGTACTAATGCCACAAGGAGAATGATGTTCAGTGAAATCCATTTGGAAAATGTGAATAAATTAAAAAATATTGTCCCCCACAAATACCTGTAAATAGGTAAACCATCACTTACTGTTTAAAAAGGCAGCCTTTTAACTATATAAGCTTAGTCCTGAAAACAGACTATTAACCTAACAGTTACCCTTCAGTCAAGGCAATCCTGTATTGCTCCCTGAAAAAGCCAAAAGATTGAGAAAAGTGTTCTCATTCAATTCTGTAAGACAAGAAAAATTATTTTTTAAATTTAAGCCACAAAATTGCGAAAAAATACTGTGGAATCTTCTAGAATCTCACACGCTTTATTTAGTTATGCGAAAAAACATTAAGCACCCAATACATGCAATTATTTTTCCCCCACAACTGGACGCTTGTGCAGTATAAATGCTACTGACAAGAAATTAGAGGATTTTTTAGCAGGATGTGAGTTTTACAACAGACCTTTAAGCAAGGTATATTGTAGAAAGTTAAACATGGTTGGACAAAGCGTAAGGACCTGGATGACTACTCACTACAGTCAATCTACTGAGGTGTTTTTGGCAGCTCCAAAGTTAAACAACCAAAATGTTATAGCTCACCTCACTTTGAAGCTTCCATCACTAAAACCATATAAAGCAAAGAGCAAGACCACCAAAGCTCACACCTTCCTTTTAAATTCTTCCCTTAGTTTTGCAAGAGCTACAGTGCCCACCTGACTTCACCCTAACAAACTCCTCTTCCCTCGAGACCTCAGCAACCCACCTGCTTGCCTGTTTATTTGTGGCCTTCAACAAGCACTTTTCTAAGCTTGGGTCTTCACAGCCCAGTTCATGAAGCACACATTATTACATGCCCAAGTTAGATCAGAAGCAGTATGCATTTAAAAAAAATAAAAAAGGGAGAATGTTATGACCAGAAAATTTCTTAGAAACATTTATTCAAGAGTACAGTCGTGTACTTCTCTCTGCAAAGCAATGAATAATTTCAATTAAGGCTGACTGATATAATGTGAAAACCTTTCCTGAGATAGTGAAAAAGTGTTTGCTTTTTATCTGCTCCATCAATACATACAAGAACAAAACGAAATTTAAGCTCAAGGACTTCTTTATGAACTTGAATCTATGACTAAGCAGACTGTAGGCCTCCACAATCTTATAGGTAGGCATATCTATAGAAGCCTAAAAATGTATTAAAAAAAAAAAATTAAAAAGCCTTTGTAATACTGCACAGGAAACTGCACATCTACCTAAAGAACTGTGAGTGACAAA
The DNA here is from genome assembly GCA_013398015.1 of Oreocharis arfaki. NCBI lineage: Eukaryota > Metazoa > Chordata > Aves > Passeriformes > Paramythiidae > Oreocharis > Oreocharis arfaki. The sequence goes on along the minus strand of VZRR01007730.1, from coordinate 16,577 downwards.
ATCAGGGAAAATATTTTATTTCTCTTTTTCCAGCCTTTTGCCCTAACTGGTACTAGGCGATCAAGTCTACTTCCACAGCAATGAACGGGTTCCTAAAACCTCAGGGGGCCCCTTACACTTTCCCTGGTTTAGCAGATTATTTTAAAAGGTCCTGGTGGAGTTTCTTTTGCCTTGTCAGTGGTAGTGGTTGATGTGGACCCATTAGCCTACATCTCCATTACTGACAACTCCCCCCTTCTTACGTGTTCCTCCAAAGACCATTTACCTCACAAAATAAATTACCAAATGTCAGTGCGTGAATTTTTTTTTAATGCAATTAAATAGAGCAGAACTACCATGTCTTGCAGAGAATTCCAGAAGACAGATAGTTAATTATTTTGCAATTAAAAAAAAACCAATCTGAAGCAGTATTAAAATCATTATTACAAACAATGGAAGCCCTTCCTTTACCTAGCACCAGCTGAATTTTGTGCTTTGGGGGAAATGGAGGTTGTCAAGAACGCGGACAAAGAAGACAGGTAAAGAACACACAGCTTCAAAAGTCACCATTACTCTAAAGAATTAAAATACAATACCATTTTCAGAATAAAAACCTTAACTTATACAGCAAGACAATCTCCAAAAGTAAACATCTTATCTGTCCAGTAAAACCAGTATAGACTATAACAAACCAAAATACTGTAGTATATACCCAACTACATTTTCCTTAAAGACACTCCTTACTGCCATGAGTTTGCATTTTCTTCAATGCTGATTTATCATTATACTAGATCATTAAAATAGTCTAAACCAGTGTTTTCTTACCACTTTTGACAACTCTGTTTCTCAGCAACTTATATTTCTCTTAACATAAACAACCTATTTTCCTCTCCTTTTGAGCTCACTCCATGGACATCCACAGAAAGACATTCCTTAGCATCGCTTTCTCAAGATTTGAGGATCTAGTGAACACTGGTGAAATACATTTTTCAAGTAACTTTTTTTGCTTGTTGTTTATTACCAGAGAAGATAAAAACTACTGACTTGCTACAAGATACTGTTTCAGAATGTGACAATTGCAATAATTAAGGTTTTGTATGATGCCCAAAACAGCAGCGATTTTACAGCAATATGCAGCTTATACTGTTTGATACCTAACTGATTAATTCAGCCATTTACAGGTTCCCCAAAACATGTGAAGAATCCTCCTCCACTTCATTTGGAGGATAATATATTCCCAGATTAGTGGCTCTAGAGAACCACTTAAATAGAAGTAACACAGATATCCCTTGTTTCTAAGACTCTTGACTATGTTCTATGATACTGTGGTACACAAGTCCAACGTCTGACCTGCAAAACAAACCCTTCAGCTCTAAATGTCATTGTTAAATATTTTGAACAGAAACTACCAAATCTAAGATTCGAATATACATTTTAAACCATCATGCCCTCCCAGCAGTTAAAAGGTTTTACACCACTATCATTGAATACTTAGAACATAAAACACATTACACATTATACAAAATGCATTGTACAACTTAAGCACTTCCATCATTTCCACTTACTTTCCTATTTCAAAATCTTTGCCTTTTCTACACCTTCTCAAATTGTCATTTACCTGCAGAAAAGGAAGCTGTTCAAAATAGCAACAACTTGGCCAAATTCTAGTAATTTCAAATTTCATTCTGTTATTTCTTTCACTTACCAACTCAAAGGACACTTAAACCAATTTTTCAAGAGATTGCATAAATTATCTTTTTTGCTAAGTAATGAATGAAACTACAAACAATAACAACAGCAGTTTGATAGCACATGGGTTGCCACCGGAGAAAGAGCAGCCCCACTGCACCCTTCTTTCATTTACTTCTGGCCATACTTCAAAGTCAAGGGCACTTGTCATACTCATTGTTGACTGATAATCTATTAATTTCTTTTCAAATTGATTAGCTTTCCAACAGTTTAATAAGCTGAGCTGGCTCAACAAAAGAGTCCTGTAGCTGGTGCAAAATGGCTCTTTTGAAAATCAGTGAGACACTATGGCAGCCATGATCAACCACCCAATTCCATCAAAAGCAAGCAGAGATGTCCAGTACGTAATACTGTGTCAGTAACACAGATGTCCAGTAATACTGTGTCAGTAGCTACAACTGCTTTAGAAGTTGCCATACACTGCTCCAAATCCAGCCTACCCTCTCTGGCTATGGCACTATGAGGAATATTTAGTACAACACCCAAGTGCCTGTACCAAGTGTTACCTAGCCAGCTATGAAACAGAAAAGCCTGGCCCCACATGCTGTTTTTCCTACAGTAATGAAAATTCTTAACTCACTCTGGTTTGTGCTGTCTGAATAAATTCAATGTTCTGACAAGCCAACAGTCGATCACCTCTGCTTAAAGTCTGCATAAAATGGCAATGAAAGCAACAGGGATGTGACAGAAGCAGAAAAGTGTTAAATTCTTGCAGAAAAATGAACCACCAGCTCACTTTACCAAGTACAACCTAGAGTGCTCTCATCTAGCTTCTCTAATCCATTACTACTACAAAATTACTTCAACACATCAGACATGATTAGAATCTACCATTCCTCCAAGCAAAGCCAGGACTAGCTTTATTCCAACACAGCACTCGCCACTGAGTAGTTCAATACTCCAAGAGTATGTAATGAGAACTAGTTCTATTTCTAACTATTTTCTTCACTGATCTCTGTAGCTTCTACAAAAGATGTTATTACAAATGAAAACAATTTTTTAAAAATTTACATTAATTCAGGGAATTTCTCTTCGAACTCTCTCCCAAAAGTTTAAGACCAATAAGCCAAATCTACCACTACATTTCCCTTAGTTCTGTGAGCATCTCCTGTATGGAACCCAAAGACACAAAAGAGTGCCCAGGCCAGTCCTGGTGCAGAAAACAAACTGGTTTAGCACGCTACTGCATCTCTACTAAGGACCCTGACCTCAATACTTCTTCCTATTAATCCATGCTGTTTCCAGCATGCAATCACTGCATAAACCTCCTTCATGTTTAACTCTCAAAGCAAAAGCTGGAATGACAAAATCTTGATACTTAAGCCAGAACTGAAGCCACACTTTAAAAGGATGCTTAACATGAAAACATACCCAATCCAAATTGCAAAGACACACATTTATAACTTCATGCAAATTACAGCTGTAAATTACATGAAGAAAACTATTTTATTATCTCTTCAAAATAAAAAGAAGCTGTAGAAAATCGGGCTAATAGAATGCAAAACAAACTATCTGCAAAACCTGCCACTCAAAAGGGATATTTTTATTAATTATGAATCCGTTCGAAATCCACATCCTGATTTTTTAGACACTGCTGCAGCAAAATACTTCCATACAACACACTAGTCATTTAGAGCTGATCAACAGCATCAACAAAAACCAATATAATAGTGATTTTCAAAGTAAAATATGGCACCCTAATAAAAACATCCACAGCTGCTTTAGTTTTGGTGCTGCGAGAACCTTATCGTAATTAAAACACTAACAGCTTAATGAATTTGTCATAGCAATTCTATTTAATAAATATCAGTTAACTGAAAACTGGCATTTATGATGCCAAAACACAACTACAGTAAACCTTACTAACTTCTACAGGAATTTTAAACCAAACTATACATTTTAAGATGAATGAAAGTTCTTAAGCAGTAAGCTCAGAATGAACATTATTTTCACAGCACTACTTGTTATGAATATGCTACAGCTCCCCAGACTGGAAAGAAATAAACCTTAATATTGCAGAAACAAAAACCAACACAGAAAAGCTTGAAATACCACACACAAAATGAACACAATGTGATTCCTTCCCACAGTCAGCATCCTAGAACGCAAAGACCTCCTGAAGAGTAGCACTGCACTCCATTTGTAACTTTTTTCTACACAACATGAAACCAGAAGGGTACAGTGACGAAAAATGGTATGTTAATGAGATGATAAAGATTATTCTTACTATTCTAGTTACAGCATTTTGTTCTCTTGACATCAAAAAAATAGGGGTCATAACTGCCTGTTACTGATTTATACTGACAGAAATCAGGCTCAAATGTTAAATAAAGATTAGTTAATATTTGCAGAAGAGTTTGAACATACAAAATGCTATGTAAGTAGCAAGTATTAAGTCTTCCCACACACTCATTCTGGCACGCTTCCAAGCAGGGAAGTCCCACAGAAACATTTCAGCAGTAAGGAGAAACAGAGAGCTCAGGCAATTGCAGCTATATTCACAACAGTCCTTCTAAGGAGCACCTGCAAAACTGGGGAGTACCGATGCCCACTGCCTGCTACAAATTGCAACACCAAAAAAGAAACTCCTGCTCCAACACAGCTTATATAAACGCATGCTGAACAACCCACATTTCTATAATCCTCTGTACAACCTAAAGTGATCTACAGAACTCCAAAGATCTTGTAAATATGACTTTCCTGCTGCCTGGTATTCCTGACCAGACTACAACTTCACAAAGTAAAGTCAGCCTACAGCATAGCTGTCAGTTTGATTTTCATATAGAATCTTATTTTCAATACATCACAGTTCTGCCTAGAGCAGACTAGTTTTCCCACATTTAAAATCTAAAACGGCGAGGAATTAGGCAATGAATCACAATATAACAGTTTCTGATCATTCAAGAGTAAAGCTCTTCCCAAACACCTAAAGAAAGCCATCATCTTCTTAGCTAGGATCCCATGTTGCAAAAAACACTCCGCAAGCTTTCTTCCAAGAGTAGAACAAAACAAAATGGTCCGAATTGAGCCAAAAGTGAGATAAAGAGGAGAGGCACATGACATGTTCAGGCATTTCTGAGTATCTCTGAAGGACGATATTAATATTTTATGAGATCAAGGTGTGTCTGATTTAATTATCAGATACTCTCAGAGATAAGACCTGTAGCCTCAGCATGCCCCAAAAACCTCCGAAGCTAGGAGGGATGGGACTTAGGATCACTGCATAGGATGGTCCACATTCTGTAAACAGGCCAAAGCCAGACGTCATGTATAGAACTAGCACTGCAGCTTCCTGAAACCACAGAAAACTCAAGAGTGCAAAGGCTCATAGTAAGATCTAACCACAACAGGCTGGTAAGCATTCAGCTGAAGGAGGAGGTCTAGCAGGGCTTTTACAACAGCATCTGATTAACCATGCCAAGGCTGAAAGAAAAATCTTCCATAACTTCTTAAAATCTTCTCTTACTCCTTCCATCTTAATCCCTAGTAACACCTGCACAACTTCTAACCAGCACATGGACTGAAACCAGAGAAAAATGTACATCATCTTCCTGCCTGCATAAATTAATGCAAATCAACTGCAGTCCTGAATTTCCTTGTGGAGCTCTAATTGATCTATGACAGACTTTGCAACATTTCAGGGGGAAGAAAAAAAAATTAAAAGGAGATCATTGCAGAGATTAGAGGACTACTTTCGGAACTGGCATGTCAGCCTTATGGTTTTTATGAGTAAAACCAGGTAGAAAAATAGTAGATGACAGCAGGAATAAAGTTTTCTTTTCCTGGCTCTACAGTTACAGAAGACTGTTACTACTGTTGGACCAGGTAACTGATACAACACTTCAACTACTGAAATACTGAATATTTCTGTATTCTTACTGGCAAGAAGCTCCCATATCCTCTTCCATGCAGAAGCAGCATACATGTGACTCCACAGGAATTTAACCCACAGAAAATAACTCTTCTTCACAGTTTAGCTCCTTAAACAAGTTCACCCCGTAGGGTTCAAGTGGTCATAAAACACAGGCACAAGGCTAACAACAGAACATGTGGTCAGGACACAGACAGAACCACTCTACTAGCAGCACCCACTCATGGATCTGCCCTGTGAATTGGAAGGCTCATCTTCAGAAGCTTGAAGTGAACAAGTACGGAAGGAAGAACACTACGAACGAGAGAGGAAACCCTGAATGTGAAGTTATGTTGAAAAATTACTTACTTACATAACTGCCCAATTCTGATCTTTCACATCAGTGAAGTAACTAGTCTCTCCACCAACTACCCTCACAGAAAAAACTACATTTTCATAGACTGCCAGTTTGATTTTCCCCCCCAAATTCCGTTCAAAAAGCCTTTTATGTTTGATAGCTAGGAATTGAAAAATTAAACATTCAAGACAAACATGTGCACCTTCAACGTCTGGTAACGTATTCCAAGATCAGGTTTTTACATTAAAGCAGTTACTTATACTGTACATATCTAAGAACTCAATGCCAACATATTCCACAACAGAATAAAAAAGAGAAGACAATACAACTGGACACACAACATACTTTTGAAATGGCTCCAGTATTTATCACCATATTCTTACATATTCCTACCTTTCCTATCTTTCTTGCTATATTTTCATCATAGTAATCCCATTTCTTCTCCGAGGCTGCTTAATTCCTTATATACTAACAAATAGTGCTTACTGTAAAGGACCTAAAAAACTTCAGTAAGTTTCTTAAATCCCCAAGCTACCAGGAAAACTGAGTCAATCTTGCATCCAAAAGAACCATTAGAATTTTTCCATGCTTCCCTTCACTAGAGATAGGGGAAGACTAAGCCCATTTGTAGGATTATGCAAGAATGCATAAATCCTCTCTTGTAGACAAAACTTCTCCAACCAGTTTTGAACGCAAGGTATGCTTTGCATAGTTTACAGCCCCTTGGCACAAAAAGGAAAACCCTTGAGAATTCCATTTTACAGAGACTGTTACTGCATCTGGGGGTGAATAGGAAGAATCTTAATGAGTGACCTACTGTATATGAAGAGAATGACTTTCTATATTTTCTTCTATCCGATGCTGTTAAACTGGAAGTGTCTAAAAATGTTTTTAACATTTTTGTATCATATTGATGTAAACAATCTGTGTCTTGCCACCTCTGAAAATTTCTGCCTAGCACCAACTACTGCTCTGAGATACAATCATACCTTGAGTTAACTTTCATAAAACCACTGCATTGCTGAATAGAAATTGAGCAGTATAGCAGAGACAACGCAATGCAGCAAGAGAAATAAAATTCCTAAAGGCTGATTTTTTATTATTTATAACTAATTTTTTTTTAATTTCAACTGTCAAGCCACAGCTGTCAGTATACAAAATCTGGTTTGTTTCACAGCAGAGTGGTAATACAGCATACACGTCACTGCATCAGCAATACTTTTTAATTGATAAACATTTTTTAAATTAATCAAATACTAATATATATCAGTTCTGAAAATACACCTTATCAAAACTAGTTGAATGGAAGCACACTTAATAAAGCAAGAACAGCTTAAACACAGAATATTTTTTAAAAAGGAATTCAGTGGAGAAGAAAACCCAAACATTTTCCATTGTTACTGAAGCACTTGCCTTGTTAAACCATTTCTACATTTGGTAAATCAACGTGCAAAGGCCAGTTTCACCTTTTCTTTAGCCAATTGTTTATTAGGCAAGTAATAACAGACCTATACCACAGATCCAAGAGACACTTGTGCAGCTTTCCTTTCTGGTTACCATAGTTTCAAATGAACTGTAGATTTCTAGAAATAATACTTATGAGAAGGAATAAAAATATCACTGCCTAAATACGAAAACTGCAAGAAGAATCATTTTGATTAGTGAATGAATGACAAGTTAACAGGTAAATGCTTAAATAAGAAGTTTTATTTGCAAGACTTCATCAGACACAGTAAATGAAGCTTGAGCATGGACAGAAGGAGAAGGATAAATACAGCACACATGGAACAAGAGGGAAGAGAAAAGTAGGCACCAAAAAGTCATTCAATAGCCATTTATCTGTTTCTTTTTCAAAAACTCCCAACAGAAAAACATCACCAGCTCTAAATCAGGACATTATGGTCTCAAGCCTCCAACATCAAGGGATACTTTCTAAACATATACTGGGAGGGTGAAAAACATGAATCTTCACAGGAATTTAAGATAACTTTAAGATTGGAAATAAAAAAAGACCTTTCAATAGGAACCGCCTAATAGACTGCCAGAGAGATTGTGGAAACTTCATCCACTGAGACATTCAAAACGTGACTGGACAAGTGGCCTTACAGGCCAAGATTTAAGGAGAAGGCTGGATTAGACCTCCAGGGGTCCTTTCCCACCTATGCAATTCTGTGAGCAAGAACACAAATAATTTTTTCATTGTGGCATTACTTCTAGGAAGCAACTGTGCATTCATAATTCAAAGCTTTATTTCATGCGGTGTTAAAAGAAAGTATTTTGGAAACAGTTGTTCAAAAACGTACATAAGAAACAATAAAAATAAAATAGTATATAGCCATACACCAAACTGGAACTTTCCTGGAAGAATATTGTTCCCACCCCAAAATAGTACAAAACAGCCAGGTTTTACAAATTCTTATGTTATTAATCTTATATTATTAATATGACAGTCTTTCCTTTTCAAATATATTTAAATTGTATCCTTTAACCTAAACCAAAGTACAATATATCAATTCTCTTCCCTATGTCTCTGCCACACACGCAGCTCTGCCATATGATATATAGACTGCAGCCACTGGTCATTCTTGTTTTGGGACAAAAAAAAAACCAAAAGGAAAGGCTTGATCAAGTCTTCCCCATTTCCTCCCTTGGAAAAAACATCATAATAATCAATCCTCTGTTTCTAAGAAAATCAGAAGTGAAAGGGCCAGTAGTCACGACACACCACTATCTTACACAAATTACATTAGTTCAACACTATATCCATAATTATAAAAAATGTTTTATTCCAGGACTCATGTCAGACAGTCACCTTCAAATTGAAAACCCGACACCTCAAATGCACACATAAATTATGAGGCTGTGCTCTTCAAATTTACTACTTACACTGGGGGGTTTTTTTTAACTTCAGTAATCTATATATTCAATTACCCACAGCACAGCAATAAAAGTAACACATGAAAAAATACAGACCTTCAATATTCATACCCCTACTCCATACAAATTCTACTTATAATGAACTCTCCGTGCTGGCAGATTACACTCTGACAAAAAAAACACCCCATCAGCCAATTACATATGTCACTTGCTTATTATCTGCTTACTATGACTTGATATGGTCCAAATTTTCAGTTGATCCTTCTTAAGGGATGAACTGAGAGTTCTACCTAAAGGAATAACAGGTAATAGCATGGAAGACTAAAAAAGCCTTAGCTTGAACAGTTTATTTTTATTTGTAAACAAAGTAGAAGTCAATTTTCTTTTGCCCAGATATGATGCTGCAAGGAAGATCTTAAAACTTCGGCTGAAATACTATGTTCAGAAAAAAACTGCAATTCAGCCATAACCAAGAACTCCAACATTACCTCCCCATCAACAACACTCATCTCTTTCCAGTCAGTTCACATGTACTAAGCAATAGGAAAACAACTGCATTAAGTCCTCTTTGCTGTGTGACTACACAAAGCACAACACGCACCTTCCCAGGAAGCAGCAACCGAGTGTTCATCACATGATGCCTGCACTCACTGGGACTGAGCTACCACTGGAGAAGGGAGAAACCCGAGGGGAGCCTGCAGGTAAGGTCAGGTGTCCTCCACATCACCCATAGCTCGCTCACTCACAGGCCACAAGCAAAGCAGCATTCCACCAAACCTTTGCAGCAACTCCAAAGCCAAATTTGGAATGCAATCCCAATTAAATAAAACATGCATACCTGAGGTTTGTTGTTACTTTTTTAAATAGTCAGTAGTTTCAGAAATGTTTTGTCTTTCCCAAAATGTAAGTATATTCAATTTCATTATTTTGTTAATAGGAAACCCTGAAATTTCAGCAATAATTCTTATCAATCTAAACCACTGCAGAGATATCCATTATATGGCAACAGGCAGCATTTGAGACCTTTTCCAAAACACAAGCAGAAGTCATCAGCTTGTTCTATCAACCCTTGAACAATGGGAACAGATGCAAAAATTCTTTCCTCTCCAGAGCTACACAGAAGCAGTAACAAAAAACTGCTGTAGAAAACAAACTGATTTCTAGTGTCACATGTACTCCCTCGCTCTAATACAGCAACTAATCTTTACTGAAATAAAGAATAGAAAACTAAGATGCATAAAAGGTTGTGTAAGGGCAGGACTAATAAGCCATTAAATTCAGAACCATAAGAAAATAAACCACTCACCTACCCACCAAAAAATAAAAATTCAAAAACCCCAAAACCAACCAACACATGTTCTCAGATACTTTTTTGGGTAGGTATTGTGATCAGCTTCTCAATCACAGACCACAGACTACCCTGCTATATATGCCAATCTTCTTACATCTACACCCTCTTCTGATCATATTCTTTTACAAAAATAAGCCTTCCAAAGGCAGAAATCATAGCTAGCTACACAATCAAACAAATGTGCAGAATAGAAAACAATGAAGTATATACCTGGACAAAGCAGCTGACACCTAACTTAATTTCTCTCTGAAGCCACAGTAAGACAAGAGGCAGCTGCACACAGATATAGTCCTACACGTTCTTCATTTCTGACTCAAACTGGCATAAAGAAGTTTAAATACAGACAAGTCCTGGGCTCCTCCATGCAAATCTGTAGCAAGTAAAGGCTAGGAAAAGCCAACTGCCACATGAAAGCCAAAGGGGTACCCTGGAGGATCAAATTTTCCCACATTCCTATCTCCAAAACTGGGTGCCAGATCTCAGAAAACGTTAGTGAAAGAAACGTTTCTCTTTCCCTTCTTCCTACCCAAGATTTCATAGATCTAGGAAACTTAAACAGTGGAATACTTAGAAATACAGAGATACTAAAAACTGATTGAGTATTCTGCGAAATAATGGAATGGCCTAACACATCAAATCTAGGATTCTGGTCTCGTCTCAGTAATGTCGCCCATCAAACCGACAGGATCAAGAGAAAAAGAACACAGTTTATGTGTTGATACCTGAACACTGAAACATCCTTCTCAAGACAGAAGCCAGTCAGATAACAGCCCCCCAAGCTTCCCAATTTCAACAAACCAGTACCAGTCCTACAATTGTCTGTGATGATCTAAATGAGGGTCATCTTTAGAGATTTCCCTTACTTTGTATGTATTCTCACGAAAAAAAAAATTCTAACTTTACCAGATTTTTATGAATTTCAAGATGAGGATACTAAAGGAAAATAAATTCTGGTTAAAACAACATAAGATTAAAACTACAATTTTAACCTTATACTCTCAAAATGAGTTTTTGCAATAGCACTCTTAATACCTGACCTTGTCAAAAGTCACATCAGATTTCCAGGCTTATCCTTAAACCACAAAGATACAGAACTTTTTGAAAGCAGATTTTTTTTCTAATATGAAAAGCCAACTGAAATCACTGTACTAATCTTCAAACACGAAACCTGTTCACTGAATGGAAGAGCTTAACTGGTTTACTCTTCAAAGCAGTCTTTTAGACTGAATAAACGCTCACCCAAGAGCTCCAGTTCCACAAATGCGACAACGCCAAGGCGACCGAAGGCGCTCCCTGCTACTTCCCTTCGCCCCATCCCTCTCCAGACTCCCCTGCACGCGCAGCCGCGGCCCCGCCGCCGGGGCGCCCCCTGGGGACCGGGGGCGGCCGCTGCAAGCGCCGCCCGCACACAACCGCGGCCGCCGGGAGCTCGGCACGCCCCGCGCCCTGTCCTGCCGGGAGGGGCTCCACGCTCTCAACCAGGACGTTCCATCTGCCTGCAGCCCCATTCAGTTCCGCTTCTGTGCGAAGTCAACAGGACAGAAGGGTCAGGAGGCAGGAGGCCCAGAGCAGCCCACACCGCAGGAATGCTGGTGCCAATGACCCAGGAACTATGAGACCACGAAGAATTCCCATTTTTACTTAGCCTTTGAGTTTAAAAGGGCAGTTGATCTAAAACGCTGGTTGGTATTGAATCTAAACCATGGCTATAGGCTTCTATGTCACCATTTAAGTTTTTGTGATGCATATGAAAAAGAGCTCTTTCCATTCCTCCATATATTTGCTGTGTGCAAGCTTTTTTTTGCAACCTAAAACTCCAATCCCCTGCTCACCTCTGTTCCAAAGGACTAGATTATCACTCTCCTTCTTTGTCAATGATCCTCATATAAGATGAAGTTTTCAGAATATGAGTGTTTTAAGTGATACTGACAAAGAGAGCAAAGCTTTTATTTAAGAGTATTAAACTGGTATGTTGATGGCTGCTATCAATCACTTCTTTCCATGACAAAACAAGTACTGAACCAGATGAAACTCTTAGAAATTCTTGCATCTCACTGACAGAGGCCAAATCGACAACATATTCCTCTTTCCAGTATGCTTTCTTAATTACACACATCGAAAAAATGGAAAAAAGAGAAAAGGAAAAAAAGAAAAAAAACCCCAAAACCAAAACAATACTCACCACCAAAACCCAACATTACCATTGTGGAAATTCACACCTACAATATCCTCCTAAGTTATCAAATTAGTCAGAGAAGAACTGGCCACTGAAGGCAGAGATCACACCGAGTTGAAAACCTTGCCTCATCTGACAAAACACAGAATTCCAGTACCACAACCAACAAGCACCACTAACAAGCAGAAATATTTGCTTATTTTCTGGAATTCATTTCGGGAAAACAAGCAACCGAAGTATTTCAGGTTTCTGTAAAACATACAACCTGGTTTTGCTGGCACAGAAGTTTTAGAAAAGCTCATCCTCCTAAAATATTTGCCTGCAGCAAAACAACTGAGACAGTGAGACCACAAATGAAAATGACAAACGAGAATTCTGGAATCATTCTAAATTTGAACCATAAGTGACAAAGAGCAATCTAATTTTAAGAAGTTCACAAAGCTTTGATGTGCCAACATCATTTCATGACTTAACTAAGTCTAACACAGTTGCTCCCACCACCAAGAGCAGGAACTTTCAAATGGTTTGTTGCCTGCAGCTATTTTCTACAGGAGACTGCAGTAGCATGTAATATTCAAGAGAAGCTGTCTACATTACTTTTTTTTTTTTTATAATTCAGCTGCTGTTGGTAAATTATATTGAGACAAAATAAACCTAGAGAGTATTTAACTGACAATTCTATTTACACTCCTTCCAACCGGAAATTATTTCACTCCCAACATTGAAAGACTTGAACACATAAAGTTCAAATGTGATATATTTATGGAATTTTAGTTAGATTAACAACCAGCTAACTGAATGCTCCAATTTATAAAATGAATGCTATTCAAGGAACATAAAGCATTTTTTAACTAAGTATTTTAATAATCTATGAACTAGCAATTCTTTGTCATTTCACAGAATCCAATTTCTTTTAAATATATTCAAGTATCACAGAATCCTTGATCTGAACCAACTCAATTTCAGTTTTCAACTACAAAATATCAAGACTTCATATCTAAAAGACAACAGCTGCACATAACTTTTAACCAACCTTCTTATATTCAAGTTTAACAAATCCTTACACTGCTTATTGACTCTATTCAGCATTATCCTCCTGAAACTATAAATACATGAAAAAGCTCCAAAACCATAACTCTGGCCCAAGTTCATAACTTGGGAGTTATCTGAAGTATCACAGAAAAATTAAAGTCTCTCCTACCCCCCAGTTCCACGCCTGTGGGGTTTTTGTCAGGTTTTTTGGTTAGTTGGTTGAATTTAAGCTCATGCAACAGCCAACCTTAAGTTTACCACAGCTAACTTAATACAAACAACAGCAACAGAAATTCAGGGAGTTTGTATCACAGGCTGCACAAAGCTCACCTGTAGACACCACCATATCACTGGTTTTGTCAAAAAGGACCAACAAGAGCCCTGTGAGTTAGAGAGCAAGATCTATTTGTCAGAGATGGGATTCAATTAGTATTTTTCTCTTTTGTATAACTTCGAAGTTTTTTAGTCTTTGATTAATCAGAACAGTGTGGGGATTCCAGCCTGTTCACCTCCAGGGCTTCCAGCAGGAAAAATATTCATGTTTATGCTAAAACCAAGGCAGCTCTCACACCATGTTCCATTTAGTAACGAAACTGTTATCACAGCTATAAAACAAAACAAACTATATTACCCAATAAAGAGCCCTATACCGAGATCTGTGGTACTGATCACCACGAAGACTGATCACAAAATTATGAGTTGAGGATAACGAACAAGTGACACCAAGATGACAAAGATTAATGACAGTCAATTGCACAATCACTCGTCCTATTTATTTATCTTCACATAATAAGCCAGGCTGCACATGGGTAAGTCTCGGTAGAGTCCAATACCATATAAATACTTCAGGAATAATAAGAAATAGATTACTGATTTAAGGAAAAGACACTACGAAAAACGGAGAAAGTTGTTTCGAATGGCCAAGCACTACAAACGAGAAAGAAGTAATCAATCACAAATCGAGACGGAACTGCCAAAAGAGTTAACAGGGAGACATGCTTGGAGAACACCTCGCTGTAAGAAACGCTAGGAACTCTCATTCTTGGTCATTTAAAACAGGATTCAACAAAACTCCCAAAGAGCATAAAAGCGGGCGAGCAACGGCTTCCAGGGAAGCGATCCAAAAGGCGTTTTCCTTCGGTTCCCTTCCAGCAGCCCGGCGAGCCGTGCACGCGGGATGCCAAGCTGAGCCCGGGCAGCGCCGGCCGCGCTCGACCCGAGACGGGCGGAGGGGCCCGGCCGGGCCCGGAGGAAGCGGCCGCCTCCCGCGCGGCGGTGGCCA
>VZRR01007729.1:114125-135681 GCA_013398015.1 Oreocharis arfaki | reverse complement strand
GTGCTTCAACTGCAACAGGGAACAAATAATTGTAGAGCTTATTAATATTCTTTCTTCCTTTTGTCAGAAAAAATCACTAAGTTTAGAAAGCGGTCTACTAAGAGTATATATATATTTTTTTATTATTATTAAGCTTTCAGCATGTTTTTCTTTGAGTATTTATTCTCTTTACCACTTTTCAAATAATTACCATCTGTATGTTAGAGTGTTATTCAACACAATAATGTGTTTGGGAGGCTATCAATGTTTACTTCTCTTGACAACGCATCTGATTTACATTATGATTGTTGGTTTGTATGAAAAACATGCTTATTATGATAATATTTACTTAGCTGGTATTTTCCTGTTTTCCATCTGAAGATCTCAAGTGGTTTACAAAGGGGATGAATATCATTATCCATATTTTACATAAGGATATATTTCTGTAAGAATAATTTACCTCTAGAAAATTGCATAATGGAAACTTTAGATTGCTTATTAGAAGGACAACAGAGATGAAGAAGAGCAGAATGAATTACAAATGTATTGTACCTCCAGACTGAAAAGCATTTTGTTTAAATAAGACTTGGAAAGTCTCACAGGACTAATAGAGATCAGAGGAGTTGGAAGTTAAAAGCTTTCTAATTTACACATTGGGACAGCAACTTAGAACACTTCATAAGGAAACAAACAAAACAATTGAAAAAAGCTACATATATGGATATGGGTAAATTCACTGGACCTGTTACCCACACACACACAAAAAAAGTATTAGGGTTTTGAAATTGATCTTCATGAATTTAGACTATAATAAATATACTGAAAATATGTATGAACGTACCATGCAAATAAACCATGATGAAGAATTATCCATGCTCTCAGATTCTTCTCCTCTTCCAGACAAGTTTGCTAAGTGGAATGTAAGCTGCTGGGAGTATTTCTCTTAGTTTGTAAAAGAGAGCAATGATTTAAAATAAGGGATCTTGTCATTTAAGTCTCATTAAATGCTAACAGGATTCTAATTGACATAGAGCACAGGTCTATAAGAAAATAAGAATAGTCTGAAAAAGCACTAAATTTTGCTGTTCAGCACTCCTGCGGCCTCTCATATCTAATTTACTTGTAAGAGCTGGAATGGGAAGTATTTTTCCTGCTACATGTCTTCTGAGGCTGATGCAGCAATAGAGGAAATTTCACATGAAGAAAACAAAGCCTAGTATAATTCTTGGCAGGCAGTTCCTCAGCTTGTGACGATTTTGACAGCCCAAGATGAGCTTCACTGCCATCCAAGTGAACTTGGATGCCATACCAGTAGAATAACCCTGCAATGCATGAGTCCAGAGGGAATCCAAATGGCTGTGATGTTTACTTGAGGTGTATGAGAGCTGAATTAAGAGGTTTTGCTTCTGCATGTAGAATCTCTGCTCAGAATCAGGAAGGAGTAAGCCAAGAAATAGTCACAGTGTTCCCCTGAAAGAAATTCCTTCTTTTCTTCTTTCCAGCAACTGTACTCCCCAAAAACAGTTATTAAAACTATTATCTCACAGACTCTTGCAAAAACGCCATGAGTCACAACTGTAATACAGGGTTAAAATGCATATGATCAGCATTAGCACGATTAGCCTCCAGGCTGACAGGATATGCTATAACTTATCATACAAATTAAATAGGTGTTACTAATCTTCTGCAGTTCCACTTTTGCCATTCTATATTGGCTTCTCGCTACCTTAGAAACTCAGCTTTTTATGTGACAGGTCCTACATGTTTAGAAGCTAAATTGAAACTAAACTTGTGGGCCCGATTCCTGTGAGGAATTTTTAAATTTAAATTAACAGGTGTATATATATGTTTATATTCTTCCTTGACATTTAGAAAGTACTAGCATGATAAAAAATACTCTTCCTGGGGGCCTACTCTGAACCTTAATTTGCTCTTCTGATTCATGCAACATAATACTATATTCCAGTGCTCCCAATTATTTTGTGGGGATTTTGTAAAGCAAATTTACTGCAGATTGTCTTCTGGTTGTGGTGATGTTCTGTTTTTGTTATCTACTGACAATATCAATTTAAGAAAAAGGAACAGTGAGAAAGCAATTGACTAGGGCTGCAAGTTCTTTAGGAATGAAGGTATCTTAAATCACATTTCATTGGAGTCAGGACACAATAAAATGTGAATTAATTTATCAAATTCAAAGCAGTTGACACAGTCAGAAACTTAAGTTCTATGGTCAAAGAAATGGAAGAAATCATGTCACCTTATGGAAGATTAGATATGGGAAGTCTCTACTTCATACAACCCAGTTGCTATTTCCCTCAAGATGATCGTTGGAGTTTCAGAGATTTCTTATACTTTCCCTACTCTTCCAAGATTGCATTATTCAAGTCCTCTTGCAGGATGGAGAGAATACACCTTATTCTTACATTCAGAACTCTCTCTGTTCTCCCCCTTTACTGGGGATAGTTATTAGGCTCTTCATTAAAGTTCTGTACATATATAAATGGGTTTTTGTGATACTAGAAGCCATGTCTTGCTTTTAACTGTTTTTTAAACAATTCCTTGTCTAATGCAATGCAATACTCTGTTCTTTTCCTTTGTTGGATATCTAGCATTCTGAGGAATGCACCTTTCATAGCCCTTGCACTGTGTCAGTTTATATGAAAACATAAGACAAAATATCTAAACAGGTTTATTATGTGTGTCCAATTATGGGCTCTTAGACATGAAAATAATTAATCACTTCGAGGTGAAAGTGACTTATCTCACTAAGGTTTCTTTCAGATTGCCCTCCAAACTAATTAGTGTTTAGTAGACATTTTTCTCCAATTAAATTTCTTGTTCAAAAAGACCTCAGGAAGTTTGGAAGCTGTGCTGAACACGAACAATGGTTAATCAGAAACACAGGTAATTGGTTTGCAAAAATGGGCAAAAAGAGCAGGGAGAGCACAGCATGACTTTATGGCAGGCCAGAACATTATCTTGGTAAGTATATGAAAAAATCATGACTATAATCATAGTATGTGCCCAGGATATTGCCATGACCCATAACACCTGCACATGCAGGTTGTCCCTACCATAGTGGGTAAGAGATTGCCTTGATTGATTTAAGAACGGTCTCACAGGTAAAGAATATGACTTCTTTGGAGATGAGTCTCTCTACACCTTTCAATGAAGCTCAGTTTTCTGTGCCTCACTGTTTGTGTCTTTTACCTCTGAGGAATACCTATGATCTACATTTGTTTGAATTTCCAAACTTCATCTTGATCTGCCCACACTGAAGACCCTAATAGATCCTTGACAACTTTGCCTTCAAGAGAGAATTTTTTACCTCCTTTTCCAGGAAATGAGCTGTTTCATGACTGTCTTCTTTTGTTTCCTGAATGTGAACTTATTCAGCCTTCTTCAAAGCCTTTAGCTATCCTAGAAAATTACACAGGACCGCAACCTAGGCTTGCATGCTGGCACCCAGCTAAGTACGCTGTTTTATATGAAAATGTTGCCAAATTTTGGCTTGATGTCATTCAGTATACTCGCAAAAGATAACAGGTGGATGAGCCCTTCTTCTGGCTACTTTTTGCATTCGTCTTACTCCTGAGTTTACAACGACGACTATTCTTTTTGTGTCCTGTTTTAGTGGGATTATCCATCAGGTCAAGAGGTTTAAAATACATCAGCTATTGCTATCTTCCTCAGTAAAGAATTTGTAAGATTGAACTGTGAAATAGAACCCTAATAGACATTCAGAAGGTAAAATCTTCATAGATTTCCTCCTTTATACATTTATGTCTTTCAAACAGTCTTTTCTGTGTCTCTCAAACCCTGTGTTGCTAGGCAAAATGGAAAGTAAAATCAAGATATTGAAGCATTTAGAGTAGATTTGCTAAAATGTCTCTATTATAAAGAAAACTGCATTTTAAACATATTTCAACTTATCATATGCCTCTGAATTGCTGTACTTGTCTGAATTAGTTTATGATTTATAGAATAAAACACTGACAGAAATTCTGTCCATGTACACGTGCACTCATATGTACAATATTATAAGTATGCATTTCATAAAATAAAGTTTTAAATTTAAAAAAATTCAGTTTGACAACTTTTGTTGTCAAAAGTGACACTGAAAGTAATTCTTGAAGTTTTGTAATAAACTTATCCTACTTTAGGGGGTTCATGTCCTAGATGGACTATATAGTATATTTTCAGGCTATTTTGAAGTCATGTTTGGGGGGAGAAGGGAAGAAAATAGCTGCAAAAGTAAGTGGGCTACACAAGTGTCAATATAAGAACAAAAACTGGTCACAACAGGCTTGAAACAAACCTAAAACTTTACCCAGGTGAAATCAAGCTAGAGAAAACCTACAGTTTTTCTTCTTGGTTTTAATATTAATCTTACCTAATGTTGAAATTGAAAAATTCTAAAATTTTATTTCTGCTGAAATATTGAATCCTTTGTTCCAGGGCCATCTCTAAGGCATTCTACCTGGCACAATGCATGTACTAGCACTTGTGTGGAGAAACAGAGCAGTTTTCCTTTGTACATCCATTTTTTCTAATCATGACCCACATCTTCACTCTAAGAAGGCTGAGAAACCAACATACAGAACCGCATTGTGCTGATTATGAATCGTTCACAAGTATTTCTATGACAGAAGAAAGCAAGGTAGCTAGTCAAGCCATCCATTTCTGAGTTAGAGGATGATGTGCAATCCATTTTCAAACACATCTCTCAATCAGTATATTATGGGGAAGAACTCTGGTTAATTCATGAGCAAGATAAACTTAGCTTAGAAAAGCTAGAAATCAGAATTCCAAAGTGTGATGGGTTGACCCTGGCTGGATGCCAGGTGCCCACCAAAGCTGCTCTATCTCTCCCCTCATCAACTAGACAGATGAGAGAAAATATAACAAAGGGCTCATGGGTCAAGATAAGGGCAGGGAGAGATCCCTCACCAGTTACCCACTGCAGCTGGAATGTTTCTAATATGAATAAAAATGTCAACTGCAGATGAAAATAACTTTTGTTGAGATATGATACACTGATTAGTCTCTGCAGCTCTCAGGGTTTGGATCGCCGTTAGGATGCTGTGTATGGCATGTCTTTGGTACAAATGCAAACCTCCAAACAATTTCTACTGTCTAGAGTTCAGTATTTTGTATGCATGTCTGAAACATGCCAATCTGAAAACTGGATGATAGGAATACAGAATTTCTATTAAATCCCATTATTTGTGAATACAGTCTAGAGTAAGTCCTGCTGTTAAGATCAGATCCTGTGACTAATTTCTTCAGAAATTTTGTACTCTTACCATCTAAAGCTTGTTATAAGGCTATAATATTGAATTTGTATCTAGGCCTATAGCAAGGAGAAACAATAAACTTTAATTTTTTAAATAGAAATCTCCTTAATATATTCATCAGAACAAAAGAATCCGTAACTGCAGATTTAATTTACATGTGCTGTCTTCTAATTAATTAAATTTTTGGCTTATGTAGCTAATATTGATTTAGTTTATAGTTTTATTTTTTGTCCTCCTAACAGGAAAATCAAAAAATGTCTCTTGTTATGGTCACTATTTAATAAAATATAGTATTTTGTAGATGTATAACCAAAATTGCTTGGATTTATATCCTTCATTGAAAAAAATATACTTAGCTGTAGTCTGCTGTGCGTACAATTAAAAGCAAGTACTAATTTTATTGCCAATGTAAATAGAGTGTATATTCTTTGTTATTGATATTTTAATATTGCTGTAATTGAACAGAATTATGCATGAGCATATTTCCATAACTTAGAAGCTCTGTCTAGATCTTTTTTACTCCCAGTTCTTTGCCATTTCCTTCTTTTGGACCCTTTCAGTTCTTAAGCAAGGCTTACAAGAAGAATGGGGACAGACTTTTTCCTAGGGCCTGTAGAGATGGAGCAAGGAGTGATGGTGTTAAACTGAAGGATGATTGATTTAGATTAGATATATGGAAGAATTATATACAATGAGAGTGAAACCCTGGGATGGGTTACCCAGAGAGGTTTGAGCTGCGCCATCCCTGGACCCATTGAAGATCTGGTTGGACCATGCTTTGAGCCACCTGATCTGGTTCTCTCATTGCAGGGTGGTTGGACTAGATGGCTTTTGAAGGTCTCTTCCATCCCAAACCATTCTATGAGTCTCTGATCAGAATTTGTTCTTGAGGGTAGATTTAGCAGGAGGACACAACACAAAGGAGACATCAGAATATTGCCAACATTTTCAGTCACATGAAATGCAGAAAGAAGTAGAAGAATCACCTGAACCTGAAGACCCTGGTGAATATGTTTTCTTCATCGTAATCATCATCATCATCATCATCATCATCGTCATCGTCCTAGATATAATAATTTTTATTTAAACATGTTTCCACTAAGCAGTTGGACTTATAAGTATAAATTTACCATTGAAATTGCTGTTAGTTTCTTATAATTTCCTCTGATTCATTGTCATGCAACTAATAGAGTAATTATAGAACTATTCCTAGAGTGAATGCTGTGTTATCTATTGAAAAATATTATGATATTGTGGTATGAAATGTGAATAAAAAATTACTTTTTCTGCAAAATTAAGCTTTCATTTAAAAATTTCAGCAGGGAGCAACTGTTTCGTAAATAAGATATAGCTGGTTTTAGTGTTTAGTTCTCATGGCAATAACAACATGAACCTAACTGACATGACTCCCTGCTGCCACTATGTATACTTACTTCAGCTTTCCTGGCAGAAGTAGCACAGGGGATAGACATTTCATTAGGGACAAAAAGAGTGGAATGTTTCTGAACTGTTAGAGATCTGAACAGTTTCTAAATCCTAAGACTCTTAGAAAGATGCAAGAAAAATATACCTCAGGAAAGACTGATGTAGTTTAATCTGTAATTATAGTATTCTCCCATCATGAACATGCGCACAGTAGAGAATTTGAACCTCTGTATAAAAAGAATGCACACAACAGTTATGTTCAACAACTAATTCAATATGTGTGCTGGTTTTGGCTGGCGTAGAGTTAATTTTCTTCCCAGCAGCTGGTATGGGGCTGTGTTTTGGATTTGTGCTGAACACAGGGTTGATAATACAGAGATGTTTTTGTTATTGCTGAGTGGGGCTTACAGAGAGCCAAAGCCTTTTCTGCTTTTCATGCTGTCGCATTGGGGAGGGTGCATGGGAGTTTTGAAGGAGACACAGCCTGGACAGATGACCCAAACTGACCAAAGGGATATCCCAGACCATATGACAAAGTGGGAAAGGGATAGGAGGAAGGAGAGGACATTGGAAATGATGGTGTTTCTCTTCCCAAGTCACAGTTATGGGTGATGGGGCCCTGCTCTCCTGGAGATGGCTCAACACCTGCCTGCTCATGGAAAACAGTGACTTAATTCCTCAATTTGCTTTGCTTGTGTGCATGGCTTTTGCTTTTCTTATTAAACGGCCTTTGTTCCAACCCACGAGTTTTCTCACTTTTATCCTTCTGATTCTCTCCCCGATCCTGCTGATCGGAGTGGGGGAGTGAGAAAGCTGTGTGGGGCTTGGTGGCTGGCTGGGGTTAAACCATGAAATATGAAAGAAAAGATTGGATAAGATTAGAATTGTGTTTTCTCCTACTTAGTGAAAAATTAATGAGTACTGCTGTGTTGCAAAAAAGGAGTTTCAGATAAAGTCCCTAAAGTGAAGGGACTAGCCAAAATTAATAGGGTCTTGTGGGAAGTGTCCCTGCCTATGGCAGGGGATTGTAACTAGATGATCCCTTCCAAACTGTTGTATGATTCTATGATGCAATATAAATATGACTTAGTCCTCCAGACTCTCACAATTCAGACTTGGCCTTCCAAGGACCACAGAGTGAATGTAACATTGTCAGCTTGTGATACTTTCTATGTGAAGAGAAGGATGGAGACACACACAGCAGCATTTCATGAAGGAATAACCCCCGTGTTTTCAGTGACTGTGGTCACTCCTGTTCTTGTCTATTTACCCTAAAATCTGAATAAGCGGTCAACACTGGCCAAGTCTTCTTCCCTGAACAGTAGATGTGCAGAGCTCCTCTGAAGGCAGCATTTTGCAGCCATATCAGGGATCCTTTCTGGTCACAATTCCTTCTCTGTCGCACAAGTGCCTCTCCAGGGACACTGGCACACACTGGCCCCAGTAAGCAAAATGATGACAGGAAATCAACTGTTTTCATGTTCGCCACAAGATGTAATCCACGCATCATGAGGGACTTGTAATTCTGTCTTCAATTTCTTTATTTATAATTCGAAAATCACTGATGAACATGTTACCCCAGTTGAACTTGAGTTACAAAGGCTTTATTAATTCAAGAGGAGCAAACTTCCTCTCCTTTACTGTAGTTGTTCATTGTTACTCTGGCATCAATGAATGAGTGACAGTTATTATAGGTCTGTTTTTTATATACTGCACAGAATGATTCTGGCACTAGGCACTTGGGTTTCTGCCATTAAATAATTTCACAGAAATATTTTATATCTCACATGAAATCCTGGGAGATGATGATGATACATATGGGATATGACCTAACTGAGGGTTCCCCAGCTCAGAACTGAGTGTGGTTTCAGCTGTTGTGTCTCAAGACCATCTACTCCGTGGGTATTTGACCTGTGCTGCAAAACGGGAATTAAAACAGCTGCCTGAGCAAAACCTCTTTTGAGAGTCAAGACTAACTGCAGTAACAGTGAGTGAAAATTACTTCTATAAAAGTGAAATTTTGAAATCACGGATAGGTTATCTGTTTTATGGCAAACGAGGTTGGTTTCTCTAACAAACTTCTGACTATTTTCTATTTGTGCAGTCTGCACCATTGGCCTTTTATTTCAATGGAAATAGCACTTGAAACTGCAATACAATCAAAAATCAGTTTGTGAGGTAGAAAATCTCTTTAAATGGTAACTAGAGAACAAGTGATAGTTCAACAGGGTTTATAGTACTTCTTAGAAGCTGGATATAGAGAGAAAATAGGTAGATAAAACTTGTCATTACAGGCTATATCATCACTGCATAGCAGCAGGGGAAAAGTGTTCAAATGAAGCTCTCTTTGCAGAAGTGAAGACAAAAAAGTACTGGTATAATTTCTTACTTTAAACTTTAAACAAACATTGAGACTGGCTTTAGCCCTTATTCAGACATTTGATAGTAAAATTTGTAAATCCTACCCTTCCTTGGTGTTTTTAGCATGCTGAATTTCCTCCCTAGATCCAACATTTTTAATGGATAACCAAAGGATCTTTTTTACTTAAAACACAATGCAGCAACTAACAAAAATCCTCTGCAGTAAAATTACAGATTGCTTTGAAAATATGGAGATTTCAGCAGCCTCTAACGGTCTCAAAAAATGAAAAAAAAAAAAAAGCAAGAAGTTTGCCTTTTTTCTCAATTCACAGTACAACCAAACACTACATTTGGTTTATTCGGATGAAGGTGTACAAGAACTGGTATCTTCAATATATATTTGAAAGAATTTTTCTGAGTCTTCCTAATTTAGCTAAAAAATACTTTCTGTGAGATGTTAACAAAAGTTGAGGTAGAAAACTTCCTCTGTCCAGGAAATGAGAAATACAGGTAAATCAATATCAGTAACTTTTGTTGCCCACAGAAAATGGAAAACTCAGCTGGTGGTGAGTTGTAAAAAAATAAAATTATGTTTTATAGAATCATATTCTTTCTCAATCCCTGTTTTTGTATCTAGGGCATGACTTACTTCTGGTTTCTGAACAAATCTTTTGAAGGTATATTTTGAGTCGTCTTTGCAGATCAGGATGCCAAAAAAGAGGGATGAAAATAATTTGTGACAATGAATTCTCCACCTCAAACCATGTGCCCTACATTCATTGAAAGGGTCATTTGGGGGTTGCAGCAGCCTTCAATTTCATGTGTTAGGAGATACCTTTAGGAGCCAGGCTGCTGCCTGACATTCAGGGCCGATGGACGCATCAGTTCTCATTGTTCCAGTGATCACAGTTCCCCTGGCAGGAAAATTAAAGGTGCAGTTCCTGTGGTTCCCACTGCAAAATTCTCAGGTTGCTCTGAGAGGAAGGAAGGTTTGGTGAAGGATAATGACTCTGTCAATCTCTTTCTGTTATTTATTTGCCTGATCTCAGTAACTGGAAGACCTTGTAATCTTCTGGTATATGGCAAAATTAAATGCTATAGACCAGAATGGGAAACTAATATAACCACACTATATCTTATTTTTGCATTCAAAATACTGTATGACGTTAATTATTAAAAGAAACTCAGGTTTAATTTTTCTCATTTTTTTCCCTATATAGTTTTTCCCCAGAGTCTTTATTGTTTCTGGTTTCAAATAGATGGTAGTCTCCTGAAAAACATTTTCCATTCATTTATAGGAACATGTACATACTGGCTATTTTCTCTATAAGATAAATGTGTGTCTGCCAAAATATTTTATCTATATGTTTCCTCATTAAACTATTTAATGAGGCTCCAGGAATACAGTGTAGTTATCATATGGCACTGGAAAATATTATACTGGAGCAACAGCCAGAGAAGACTTTTAATGTGCCATTAAGCAGTAATCGCACAGCTGCATGATAGTGTCTAAGTAACTGGTGAGTTTAATAATTTAAAATTTGTCCAGAATTAAAGAAAATATATATAAAAATAAAGAAAGGCTTACATTTTCTAATTCCATTTTATTAATATTAAAATGTTATTTGGATGAAGGGATAAATGTACTGTTTAGTAAAAGGGAATAATTTTTAGAAAGTGTTTGAAGGAGAGGAGAAGGATTTTGTGGGTACATCAGCTTCTAGTGCTGACTGAAGTGTTATGGTAGAACTAATTAGTTCATACCATCAAAAACACATTACACATTAAAGAGAACAAAGTAAAAAGCAGAGCATTCTGCGCATAATGTAATAATGCTAATGCTCAATTTCAGTTTGTAATCATCTTAGAATCTTCTAGGAGAATAAATCAAAATGAATGACCAAGTGATGTTTTCCATTCCTAGAAAAAAAAGGGGAGGGGGGTATCTATACAAACATCATTTCATAAGTCTAAAATTGCTTAACTGGAAATCAGGGGGGTTTTCCATCTTGGAAAATGTGTGGGTTTAGATAACCATTCAAATATTGTTGTAACATCATACTCTAATAAAATATTGTTATCACAAATATTAGGAAAAGCGGTCTTGTAACTATAAAGTCAGTGAAGAGCTGAGCTTTTCCCAGTCCTCAAGACCCAGTTTACAAACATGGAGAAAGACATTATCCTTATGAGATAGAAATGTATGACAGACACAACATTACAAACTTTTCACACTTGTAAACTCTGGTTCTGGAGGCAGAAATTAATAGATAGACCCGTTTTTTCATGGGAACACAGTGTTACAGACTGTGCACAGCTTTAGAAGAGACATTAGAACTAGAGAAGGAGCAGGAAAAATGCTTTGACCTGTTTTATAACATAAATGTATATTTTAATATTTGTGGTTCATATTTTCTTTATAAAGAGCAGATGATGTCACCAGTCAGCAAAATATTTTTTAAAAATATGAATAATTGGAACCAGGGGAGAACCCCCAGCTGAATCTTGGACTGTTCCCAAGTAATTAAAGATTAGCACATACCCAAGTACTTGGACATATGATAGAAAATTCAGGACTATACAAAAATAGTCAGAAAACTGTTGAACGAAGTAGTGGGAAGTTTCAGATTTAAGAACATATCTTTGAGGACAGTATATTATATTTTCAATTACACTGTAGCCTGAGAGGTTCGCTTGAATGATCTGTTTATTTCTCAAGACTCTTTTTTTGCCTGTTTTTTAAATTTCATGTATTTTTGCTGTAATAAGGACTATGGTAGTTACCACTGCTGCAAGAAAGATTTCTGCTGCTAAAAAGATATTTGCACATATTTTATTAAATATTAAATCCCCATATTTCTATTCTTGTGCATTTTTATGCAACTATTTATTGTTGAAATTGAAGCATAGATGATGTATTACTCCTTTAATTCATTTCAAGGACATATTTTTCTTATTTTCAAATGTGTCTGTCACTGATTTTTTTTTTGTTTTTGCCACTCTGTGTTCTGGTTCTGCACAGTTAAATTCTGATAGATCAGATTTTTCCTTCCAACCCCAAGATTTCTTTTGTTTTAATGGTGACTTTTGTGTCCATAGGAACCAATTTTTTTTTAATTTGGTTTTGCTTTCTTCCAGCATATGCTTTGAAAATGAATACTAAGTATATAAAATAAAAAATAAAACACACAAAAAAATGTTATTTAAAAGTTTCAAGCCAAAATTTAAACACTTACTTTCTTCTCCTTTCTGGGTTCCTTTATATGAGATGAGAAAAAGTAATGCCTTGCTGCAGATAATAATGCATTCTTTTTCCTTTATTTGTATATAAAAGGGTAAAACATCCTCTTTGATCCTTGATAATTTTTGGAATGCAAATGATGACATCATTTTTTTAATGAAGAATGGACAATGTCTCTTCTCCCAGGAAACAAGATGCAGGACAAGAGGAAATGGCCTCAAAGTGAACCAGGGGATGTTTAGATTAGATATTCAGAAAAATATTTCCACTGAAAAGGTTGTCAGGCATTGGGACAAGCTGCCCTGGAAAGGGGTGGAATCACCATACCTGAAAGTGTTCAGAAGATGTGTGAATGTGGCTCCTGGGAACATGGTTTAGTGGTGAACACTGTGGTGCTGGATTAATGTTTGGACTTGATGATCTTAGAGGTCTTTTCCAGACTTGATCATCGTAATAGTATGAAAATAAACCAGTGAGAGACTCCAATGCCAGAAAATACAATTTAATAAGAAAAAATAAAATAAAATAAATGCAATTGTACAAGAAAACCACTGACAGAGTCAGAATACTACCTGACACCCTGTCGGTCAGGGTATGGATAGCAGTCCGAATGGTGGCTGCAGTCTTCCTGGAGTGATGGTTCTGTTGAAGCAGTGGTCCTGTGGAAAAAGTCTGGTCTTTGCCTGAAGGTCCAATGATGTAGCTTCTTGTCCTCTGGGAGCCCAGCAGAAAAGGCTATCTGTGCTGTCTCAAACTTCTGATTATATCCAGGCGGGAATGCTCAGTTCCTTTTCCTGGGTGGAGCATCTCACAATGGGATGGTAAGTCACGAGGCAAGGCATTGATGGGCCCATTAACAAGAGATAGTCCAGATTGAGTTATCTGTGAGTTATCTATGAGTCGTGTGGCAGCGTCCTTGACTGTCCATTAAACAGACATAGCTCCCGGAGGTAGTTATCAGGGATGAGTCAAGGTGAACACTGCCCTACCTGCTTTATCAGTTTGTGAAGATGATAATAGAATACATGCTTTTGGTTACATTGTAACCTAGGACAATAATTCTAAAATTCTATGATTCTACACGGTGCATCTCATCACCAGAAAGTGTAGAAATGGCAATATCTGGATAGCTGGAATGCCAGAATGCCTGGAAGCACCCCTTATAGGGCAAAAGTTGCAAAAGCCTTGAGAGCTGTAGGGCAGCCTGCGAACAACTGGACAGGTTGATGACAGATGGCACTGACTGGTTTCAGGGAAGGAATAGGAAAAAATCCAAAATTAGTGGAGTTGTATCTTGAGATTGAAACAAGGGCATGGATTACCTCACATTATCATATATGAAAGGAATAACTACTCTTGAGAAGGGAGGAGAGTTGGGAAAACATCTCTTTATAGTGATATGTCTGGTGTGGTTGTGTTTTTTGTTTAAAGGCCACTGAGATAGCCACAGACAGTGAGACAAAAAGAGTGAGTGGTGAAATGAAGACATTATTTGTCTGAGTCAATATTTTTGCTAGCAGGATTTCTATCAAGTGTGATCATACAGGAAAAAGTAAATAGAAGAGATAGGGTTGAAATGATCATTTGTGTTCTGTGTAATGCAGTAGAGATTACAGCCCCATTGTGCCAGATCTCAAACATGAACAAACATGTCATCTGTCACAAAGAGATTATAACACAAGCAGAAAAGACAGGCCTAATGTAAAAGAAAAGTGAAAAGATAGAGAGATAGGCAAGTGACAAAGTGATCTGAATAAAGCTGTGGAAGTCCTGTATAATTTAGTGCTACATTTTGAATCCTAAACCAGCTTGTTACTCTGAAGTCTTAAGCACTTCTCTGAATTACATATAAGAACAAGAGTTAAGCTATATAGCAGGGATGCACACTAATTTATTTCCTTGTTTAATTACTATTGTTGTTTATTTTTAACTTGGAGTATGAGGTATCGAATAACCACATTTTAGCCAGCTTTGCCTGCTAGATTTTTTGTGGTGTGACTGCATGGGATATTTACATGCTCCTAGCATATCCAAAGGTGCTTCTGTAATTTTCTTCCTTCCATAATGCACTGGGTAAAATACATCTCTCTTACAGATCAGGGCATTGTAGAAACACTGACATTGCTAAATACTTTCCAATGAGATGTGGAGATTCATCTTTTTGACTGAGAGTGTGGCTAGCTTAACTATTTTTTAAAAAAATCTCTGCTTTGCAGCTGCCTGTTAGCAATGGCCACTTTCCCATCTATTTGACAGGTACTTGCTCTGAACGGCTGAGGTTACAGACCGTGTCAGCAGTATCTTTCCTGAAATACACACCAGATTCCCTTTCCATTTCTTCAAATAATTTTTTAAAAAAGTCTTCCAGTCACTGCTCCTTCCCTTTTTCCACAACAGCTGCCCGTTGTCTACAAGCAGATGCATGCAAATGTCCATTCACCCTGCTGCTGTCATCAGTTGTCCATAAATATCACTGTCAATGTTGAAAAATGTTTTAAGCATCTGTTTCCTCAGTGTCATTTATTTGCCTGGATGCAGAACTGACCTGTTTAGTTTCCAGATCAGAAATAACTTGTATTTGGCCAACTTACTTATAGCTGTAGGAAATAACATGTCAATTCCTAACTGCCTTTGAAAACACCTTTGTTGTTGGATGTTCTTCAGGTGTAATTGAAGCTCTTTAGGGTGAAAGAAGAAACTGTTACTTGGTCAATTTTCTGTTACAAGCAGGTTCACCAAATTCCTCATCCCTCATTGCTCTTTTTAAACATTAATTTTAGAAAGTTTATTGTCTTCAAGACATCTGGACTAATAACCAGATCACATTCATCATATCCTGATCATGCACATTTTTGGTAGAGACAATCTTGGAGGGACCAAAAGAACTCAGACAGGCATCAGGTTTTGAAAGTTTAATATTAAGAAAAATTGTGGTTTGCTGCAATTTTTCAGTTTCCAGAGGTGAGTTGATGAATTCACTTGTTCTTAAATGGGATTTAGAGATTGAAGGACCCACTCCAAACAATGAAGGCTCCTTTTTATTATTCTCTTCTCTTCAAAACATATGAAGGCAGAAGAAAACTGTCTGAGTGATTCAGAAAGGAGCAGAGTCATTGGAGAAGGTCTACCATTCCAATTACATGAACAGACTAGAGAGAGACTTGGGGTTAGATTAAGTGGCAGGAGTCTTCAGCAAGATGTTTGGATTTTCCTTGCATTTTTGCAGGAGGACATTGGGGCAAAAAAATGAGATCTGAAACTTGCAGCAGAGTCATAAGGAGCCAGGAGCC
Organism: Oreocharis arfaki; assembly: GCA_013398015.1. NCBI lineage: Eukaryota > Metazoa > Chordata > Aves > Passeriformes > Paramythiidae > Oreocharis > Oreocharis arfaki. The sequence continues at coordinate 120,088 of VZRR01007729.1, read as the reverse complement.
TGCCCTTTCGCAGAGTGTAGATGGATGGATGGATGGATGGATGGATGAGTGGATGGATGAATGGATGGACACACTGCGTGCTCAGGACCTGGGCTGAGCATTCTGCATATTAGGTGGAGGGGACAGAGGTCTCTCCTAGTTATAAATATCTACAAAATGTTTCTGAGGAAGATGTGTGAGCATTTTCATTGGGGAGGAGAATGGACAACCAAAACTCTTAATATATGTCAGGGAGTAGGCGAAATTTTCTGGTTTTTTATGCAATGGTAAGGAAGAAAGAGACACTTTTTGAATTGCTTCACATTGAGACGTCCTTAAGCAACACTGTAGTAATAGACTGAAGACATTTTTCTATATAAGCCTTTCAAAATGAGAGACAAAGGGTACAGATTCTACTGAGCCAGGAGGAGTCATCCAGATTCAGTATGATTTTTGAATCCTGAAGGTTTTGCCACCTGGGATTTCGTTCACAGTCTCAATCTATCAGAAAATACTTTACATTTGGCAGTTTTTCACCAAACCAGAGATGTCTAAATGACTCTTTTCCACTTTGATAATTAAGATTTTTCTCCCAGGGGGAGCCATTGCCTTGAATTGGCTTCTGCGGGCTAGTTGTGGCCTGGAATACCACAGGACTGAGTCCTTCGGTGGCTTCTCCCCTGGATTACAGTCAGGGATTCCAACAGGGATGTGTTGAAATGCCAAAGATTTTTAAACCTTTGGTGTGGTGTTGTTTTAGAAGGATGTGTCTGATGAGCAATGTTTCGTTTTCCCATTTTTGTCCAAGTGGTGTAACCATTTTGGTCCTTCTATATAGTAGAAGTTGAGGGGTAAATACCCAATGTGGTCTAAGCCACATCTACTTCAAACACTTAATAAAAATTTTTCTGTACTAATAAAGTGAACGAAAATTCAATTAGCAAATGGAGAAACATTTCTTTATTGAATATCTTGTACAAATTATTCTTTATTTTAACTAATTCTATGAACTTTCAGTATTTATTCTTCTAAATCAGCCAAAATTGTCTCCTTTCTAAATAAACAAACCATTAAAATACTTATTAAGAACATGAACTCTCTGTTTAAATTCTTTCAAATTTTCACTGAAATGATGGTAACCTATATCATGTATATAATATCTGTCAGCTAAATGGAAAAGCAATTTAGATATACAATTGTATCTAACATATGAGGAAATTGAAATACTCTAAGTAATTTATGCAGGAGGACAAAAAAAAGTATAATCTAATATTAAAAAATGCTTCATATCACACAGCAGGTAAGACTTTTTATCGGTGCTCTTAAAACAAGGATGTCATTGTGAAACAAGCTGGCAGAGCATGCTGAATTTCACCCAAGACAGAAGACTTAATAAATGCTGTCACCCATTCCATTGGTGTTAGTTCAATGTATTTTGAAAGATTGCAGTCCATGAAAATATAACTTTTTCGGAACTATGCAGTTGACTGATGTGGCTGAAGGGGTTTTTTTATGATTCTGTGTGCAAATAGTAGATGAATTTTCTGCTGGGAGAATAAAGAAAGAAAAAAGTTTTCCAAACAATTTTTTAAAAATTCATCAGATTTCACTCATCAACATGTCAGTCACACAGGCAGACACAGTTACATAAAATTTCCACATCTTGACCAGATGTATCCAACAGAATTAATACTGCAGAATTTTTGAGATATGGACTATCTGGTTTCACATATATGTCCAGTTAATATTTAAAACTCATATATTGGGCTATTTGGGGTGCCTCTAAGCATCAATGGTAGTTTAAAAAAGGTAACGTTTTTAGTATGTTCCAAAATATGTTGAGTTTTCTGTGTTCATATTTGTGTAGCTTTTTATATTTTAACATTATTAAAACCTACAGCGGAAAAACATTTTATTAATACTCATTTATTTTAGAAAAAAATTTTTAGAAAGGAATATCTCATTGTGCACCTAAGATCCTGAATCAAATGGTATAGGAAGACCTTTTTGATGCAAGATTGGGGCCCAAATTTTTCCCTAAATAAGGAACATATGAATTAAGAGTTTTGATTCCACTTCTTAAACACAAATCTTTTTACATCTACCCTAACTTGCGCCTGTGTATGAAAGGATAACAGTGGATTTTTATGAAGATTAAAATTTACTTTGCAGCTTTGGCTGTTGCCTCTCAGCCGAAGCTGTGTCATGGGTGTAGCAAGCAGCACCATGTCACAACCTTCCATTTCCCTGGGTCTTTTCTTACTTTTCCAGAACTTAAACTCAATCTGGCTTTTCCTTAAAGGCAGCTTCTCTTTTCTTTCAGACTTCTTTCCAAAATAAAAAAGTTAAGTGGTATTAATCCCAAACTAAGTAAACACTTGGATCCCTACTTTTTGTTTTCTGTGTATGGGTGTCTGTTGGTGTTGGTCCAAGTTGCTAACAAACAAATAGGTTTAGAGCTAAAAAATAAATGTATGCATTTGAGTACTATGTGTTGTTTAATATTCAGTGTTTAGTCCTTAATTTTAATTAAACTTTTCCTGACTATATGATGTTTGAAATTCGTATTAAGAAAGTATGTTCAGAGAAATGGAATGTGGTGCTTCAAGGGTTTCTGAGGCTCAGGTTTGGAGTTTTTACTGCGTAAAAATCTGCAGTAAATTCACCAATATCCTGTTTCTTTGAGATTTAAAAAAAAAATATATATATATATCTGTTCTGACTATATTTTTACTGAAAAATGTTTCTTGGGGTTTAAACAGCAGTTTGAAACAAAGTTCTGATTTTTCCAGGCTATGTAAAGCTGGACACTAATTTTGCTGCATTCTTTTTAAACTTGCAAATAAATAAGAATATATTTTGCATACTGTTATCTGTCTGGGTGTATTTATTCTCCTATGTTACTGATGCTACATAGTCAGATCAACACATCTCTGAAGTCCTGCTACTCATGGTTTTGCACTCAGAATCTAGTTGCCTTCCCTGGTCAATCACAGAGAAACACAGTCCTTATTTGAAGGTTGCATTGCAAATAATTTTTGAACTTGTATAGAAAACTAGAAGAAAGAATTGCAGTAGAATTTTTTTTCTCCTCTTAGTGATTCTGTTTTAAAATTTTTCTTACAAATTGTGTTCCACAGCTGGGAAATTTCAATTAGTCTCTATGCCCTTTCAGTAGATGTCTCCTTCTGAGTGTTCCAACAGCACTCTGGACACAGAGAAAAAGAAGGGACAAATCATCAAATGTAGCCAGATAGTGGAAGAAAAAAAACCCTGTTTATATTTTACATCTGATGTAAAATATGTGCAACAAAGACAAGCCTGGGACCTCATCTTGTGTCAGGGACAAAGGGCAAAGTACCACTGAAAAAGAAATTATGAAAAATCACAGGTGTCCAGGCAGCATCCATGGGTTGCTGGAGTGGTACCTGATGGGCACAGGGACAGCAGAAACTGCCAAGACTAATTGGAAATTTACTTTCATTACCATGTGCTTTCTTTACTTGGTTTGCATAAGTGGCAATAGTGTTATAGGTCATCTTTGGTGGAAAAAAATCTACTGGATTCAACAACAGAAGATACATGAATCCTATTCTCTCCAGTGGGAGAGAGAGGGTAGTGAGAGAGTGAGAAAGAACTTGATAATCCGTATTACTTGGCACAGACTTTTTAAAGAATTTGGCAACCACACTTTCTTATTTCCTAACTACTGTAAGTTATGCAGATTACAGTGAAAATTTCCTAAAAATCAAGTGGCAGAAATCTGAATAACTCACAATGGGAAGAAAAAACATAAGGTAAGGTCTTATCAACATTTGTTCTTTTAAAACTGTTTTCCTCTTGATTGCTTTCCTATGTTAAAGGTCTGCTTGCCAGGGAGATACAACAATTTGGTCTCTCTAACCTCCGGCAGATGCAAAACTGGAGTCCTGCCTGTGTTATTTGTTTGTCTTAAGCAGGTCTATTGGTTCCTGAAAACTCCTGTCAAGTTAAGACACAAAGAAAAATTTGATAACAGCCAGCAAAGGCAATTTATAGCATACCAGTTTCAGTAGGAGGAAAAAGGAGGCTTGGTCTCAAGCAGCCCATGTTCTGTCACGACTTCTTTGTCAGATTAGCTGTAATCAAAGTTCTCTTAGGTCCTGTAGCTCTACTTGTGTAACATTTTTCTTAACTTCTGAGTTACTGCTGAGCACAGATGTTTCTTGAAATCCTGTTTCTGTTCAAGATTACTACAAAATTACTGTTAATTCACACCAATTTTGGTTGCTGTCTTTAAAGAGGGTGCATCAGATATTTTCCAGTGCATAACATTTGCTAAAGCCAGAAGAAAGGTAGGATAATCTAATGGTGGTAGGGCCTGAGAGGTTGTTGGCGTGTCTCAAAATATCTGTCTTTGAAGTTGCACAGGCCTGATGACACTGACTCAGGTGTGGAAATTTTTTCCTGCGTCCTTGTATTTCAGTAAGGAAAAGGAAGGGAAAGATTTGCCCTTAGATATATATATATATATATATATGTATTTTTTTTTCTGTCTGTTTATATATTACTATTGGAAGAAGCAATAAACAGTTTATTTGAAATCAAACACATCTGCTTGACAGCAGAAGTGTGACCTGTGGAGGGGATATGTTATGAACAAAAAAAGGAGTTATAAGAAGGATAAGGCTGATGACACAGGGGATTTGGGCAGAGTTTTGGCTGATCAAATCCAGTCATTGATGCTGTACATGACTGCCCATGGCTTTTTATGCCATGAAGAGCCTGAAGTGGGTGCCTGGGTTGCTCGAGATAAACCAAGCCCTTGGAGCCTGACCACGTTTTCCTGGGGCAATCCACGGGAGGTGAATGCTACCCACTGAAGGTGAGGGACAGGGGACAGGAGTCATGAGTGCAGCCCAGGGCTCTGGCATGAGTCAACACAGAGCAACACCTGCAAGAGATCAGACGCAGGAAGAATTTGTGTCCTGAACCCCTCCAGCACCACTGAGAAACCTCTCTTTGGAAGCACAGGAGGAAGAAAAATCCTGCCCAGGTGAGGCCTCATCCCACCACCAGGGTACATCACCAGCCCAGCAATGTAATGGAGGCACTAAGAGCTGGAAACACTGTTAAAAGCACACTCACTGCCTAATCCACTCTATTCTTGCCTATTTATTTTATTAATGTGTTGTTTGTCTTGTTTGGGCAATAAAACATGTGGAGTATCTTATTCCTATTTTTGTTTTGTGACTACCACGTTGTAAACATGGCCAGAATTTAAGATGAAGATTTTTCCTATAGTTTCAATATAGTTTTCTTTACTGTGCCCGTATTAAAGCTGAGAGGAATATAGTTTCAATAAGCACTCAGCAGTGCCTCTGTGTTCATTACCTGTGAATATTCCAGCAAACAGAGTGAAAGCTATATTTAAAGTTTCATAGAGTTGCTACCATAATTCAGGTGTTTTAAATTTCATAAACTTGACCCCTTTTAACTAATATTTTTTTTTTAAATTTTGTTAAGCCCCTTAAGACAGTGGAGCGTAATTTGAACAGATGTGCTGATATTTCCACTGCTGGTTGAACTGATAAAAGGAATGATTTCTATTTAACTGCAATAAGAGTTAAATAATAATTATTTTTTAAAATGAATCTTTGCTGGGTCTGTCAAATAAAACACTCTACAATTCAGTCTCTAAACTGTAAAATAATCCTACTTAGTCTTTGGAATGGTTCAACTGAAAAATTATTTTGGTAGGCAGAAATAACACAATACTTAAATATTCCTTTGCAAATATTAATTAATCCCACTGACATGCAATTAGTGCCTTGTTTTTTTTCCTTGAAGGGATTACTGAGCAGTGTTTCAGAAACATTTATGGGTTGGCACTGGTCTTAAACTGAATTAGTTACCAAAGCAAAAAAAGTTTCTGATATCTTCAGAAACTTGGGCTGTGGTGCTGATAGTGGGGATAGTAATAATGAAATACTTCCACTGCTACA